>CAHIKZ030001902.1:3562500-3612500 GCA_903632075.3 Acanthosepion pharaonis
TCATTTAAAATTTTGCTATTGTGGGAGCTAATAATTTTTTCTATGTTGTTCATGCAGGAATAGCTAATTTTTAAATTCATTTTATTGAACATCTTTTTTAATAGTTTATCTTTTTTAAAATGTTTATCTATAAGTATATATATAATGATGGACTCGCCTGTCGATTTCTCTTTAGTTTTGATGTTAGTCATGCAGTTGGTTGGTGCTTATGCCTTTCATGGTATTTTAGTCCAGTTATTGACTTGCAACGAAGACCACAGTGCTCTTTTGTCTTCACTGCAGGTCACTCACAGAGCGCACATGTATAATGGTTAAAATACCGGATGACACGTATGTTTGCTGCTAGATTTCTTCTAGTTGGCTCTGTGCTGTTCAATTCCAGTTCCAGTTTCTTGTCCGTTATTCAACTCTCTTATTGGCTATCGCCTCAAACGTCCTATGTAGAATGCTGTTTTTCAGTTTGACCTTGTAGCTTAACTATGGCCTTCCAAGGTTTAGCTGACCATGCGCTAGTTGGCATTGGCTGTACATTAGGATCATCGGTATGGGGTCATCATCCATCCTGACTATATATATATATATATATATATATCTGTGTGTGTGTGTGTGTGTGTGTGTGTGTGTGTGTGTGTGTGTATATATATATATATAAATGTAAATATATACATATATATAATTATTTATATATTATATGGTACTTATTAGAAAGCGCTCAATATCAGAGATAGAGCTGACATATTTGGTTGGATTGATGTGAGTTTGTGACCCTGGGTTTCACGCTTTGCGATCGTCAGACAAACGATCATAATATATATATATATATATATATATATATATATATATATATATATATATATATACGCATTGTTATATTAGAACATGCACATACCCACTACAAAACTTGTTTCAACGGAAAATTTTTTTTAACGTTTCATCAGGTGGGAAATTACGATGCTACTAAAATATTTTTATTCAGAAATGCAATTAACGAAGCACATCTTCCACTTTCGTCATTAGAATGTTTCCCATAGAAGGTAAAAAAAAATAAATGTAGAGAAAGAAAGGAAGCTAAGTGATTAGTAACAATGAGAGAGAGAGAGAGAGAGAGAGAGAAGAGAAGAGAAAATAAGGGTTTTTTATATATATATATATATATATATATAGGTAAGATGCGAACAAATAGATTACAATTCTAATGTTCATATCAATTAATTTAAAAGACGGCTCAATAAAAATTAGAGCAATATTTTTTATTTTAGGATACATCTTTTTACGGAAAGAATTTTAAATTTAACGTAGGCTATATACGATTGGTTAATCAGAGTAAACACCACAAACCTTATAACCCCTTCCACATACACATTTTCTTTTTTTTTTCGTAAAAAGAGGTTATATTTTACTTTCAAATTTCACTATCTCTCTCTGTCTCTCTGTCTCTCTCTGTCTCTCTCTCTGTATATATATATATATATATATATATATATATGCGTGTGTGTGTGTGTGTGTGTGTGTGTGTATGTGTGTGTCTGTGTGTCTGTGCGTGTGTGTACTTCATTTTAGGATAATACATCAAACAACGTGAAAATCGCTACACAATTGCACTCGTACTTCGGTGCGTATCCATGCATCTCGTCAGGCGATTGTAAATTACTGGCGAGTGAACGATTTATTCAAATTTAAAAGTAAAATGCAACCTCTTTTTACGAAAAAAAAAAACAACAAAATGAAAATGAAAATGGGTGGTTTTAAAGTTTGTGGGCTTTGTTCAGATAAATCAATCGAATATGACCTACACTAAATTTAAACTAAAGGAAGAAGCAAACATTAAGAAATTATTTTTCATAAATGGGTCATGACTCGTAGATTTTGAATCAATGACAGCGCAGACGTTAAAGAGGAGCGGATGTAAATGGATACATATTATACACACTTGACAATGTCATTTCTTAAGAAAAAAAATGAAGTGCTAATTTAACAAAATACTAGATAAGTTATATGCTGTGTTAGTTTCTCAGATGAAAAAATTATAGTTGATAAATAGCTTCTTTACGAAACTAGTAAATGATTCAAACGTATAGACTTCCTTTTTTGCCTTTTTTCTTAAAAAGAGATCGTATTATGCTTTTAAATCTAAATAAATCATTCACTCGCCAGTAATTTACAATCGCCTGCCGAGATTCGTTAATGCGCACGACTGCAATTGTGTAGCGAATTTGACATGTTTTCGACGAACTATCCTAACATATATATATATATATATATATATATATATATATATATATATTACAGTAGGCTTTACCCTGTACAAGGCCTGGGGGACACTCAAGGTAGAGGGTTACGTTAAGGGACAGTTTCTATGGATTTGAGGGGAAGATATCGGTTGACTCTTGATTTGAACAGGTTAAGATTATTGTTATACTAGAACATTACCTATTTTATTGTAATAGACTCTCCCACACATAATAAGTAGTAGTATTAGTAGCGGTCGCCAGTCGGGCTCAGTGGAGTTGAGTGAGTCAGTCGATGTCGGACATTGAAGTATCAACTATCACAACTAGATTGCTGCGTCATTAACTATTATTGCAAGTTCCTAACGTTTTGTACGTCGAGCCTAATTTAGGACCGACTTAGGGAAATACACGCTTCCACTGTGAAAACTACTTTACAACAATTATAGCAGTTCGTGGGAAGAAGTTGTTTGAATAGAACTTACTACTCGCCAATGGAATACGGTTGGAATGCGGAAGGATTGTTATTATGTAAGTTGCATGGCGGGTCCTAGCCGCGAAGTTTAGATTAGACGGACCCAAGGAATGTAGTTCGTCCGAGCACTTTCCATGTTGGTAGTGACAGAGAACATCCCACCTGTGTGAGAACGGTCGGAAGGTGGAAAATATATTTCATGACTGGAAAGTGAGGTCTGGGTAGCTCCAGTCTAAATATGCCAACAGTTTTCCATATTCGGCCTGCTCTACTTCTTATAATGGCAGAGAATAGGCGTCAGGTACATGAAGCCGATCATTTTACCTGCATCTTTAGTGATGGATGGTATATAGGCGTTCAATTTGAGGTCCGGTGTGAGTTTGAGGCCCAATAACCTCTCAAGGCACGGCACCTGGTCGACAGGACATCAGTTCATCGTGACTGGCGGTAGTTCGGGGTCTGACTGACGATAATGGAATGTAACCAGTTTGGTCTTAGCGGCATTGAATGTAACCAGCTAGTTTCCCCTGGGAAGTTAATGTTAGATCGGACGAGAGGTCAGATGCCAAGAGTTCTCCATATTCGGCCTGATCTGGCTGTTATAAAGCCAGAGAATAGCACGAGGAGGAATTCCGGAATTACCTTGGGAATGGTATGAAACGTCTTCCTCTCCTCCCCGCAGCTATAGGTAAATAGAAGGACAGACTGGGTTCTGTAGCTTTGGATGGCAACTGGTCTACCGCAGAAAGAGATGGCAACCTACTACGGAAAAAAAATCTGCCTCGTCAGTCATGTATGGAAAGATACATGATTGCCTAAGCGTGTATCACGCATGGCAAATAACTGACTGATTTGCTCTGTATTTGATCCCAATTCACACACACACACACACATATATATATATATATATATATATGAAATGAACAAAGTCCGACAATTACTTTAAGATATTTTATGTTTATACATTCTTTTTATAGATACAAATATTTAAGTAAATGCTCTGTTTATAATAAACAGCATTAAACAACATTTACCGAGAAATTTTCATAGAAAATATTCGTCTTCCGACAGGATTCGAACCTGTATCCTATACGGAACCGTCATTTAGCTTGACGTGCGTTTAACTGATTCGGCGACAGAGGATCGTTCGGTTAGCAAGGTCGAATTTACTGTCTTTAAACTTCAATCTTCCATGAATCTCTAACGTACATTCATATCTGCTCATGGCGTATCAAATGTAAACAAACCGAAGTCGGAGGACGAATATTTTCTGTGAAAATATCTCGGACATTCAGGCCGGTAAATGTTGTTTAGTATAAACAGAACATTTACTTAAATATGTGTATCTATAAAAAGAATATATAAGCATAAAATGTCTTAAAAATATATATATATATATATATATATATATATATATATATATATATATATATATATATATAACAAATGTATTGAATTTTATTTTAATTGCGAAATTACTACTCAAGTTGTATGATGTTACACAAGCAGACACTCCCGAATTGAAAGGTAAAGTAAGCATGACTGCTCATCTCATTACTTTCCTTTTTTTCCCGCCACTTAAGCATCGAGATGATTCCTAATAAGTCGGGAGGTCAAATTTCGGTGACGCGCAGACGACGAGAACGTTTAATTCTTTGTAATTTTGCCTGCTAATTTACTGCAAAATTAAGCTTCGTTAGAACGACAAATTATTCACAGAATATGTAACAAGAGGTACGGTAAATACCTGTAAACAATACACGTATTTTATAAAACATTACTTTCAAATAAAAAAAAAGGAAATTTCAGATTCCAGAAAATGAAAAAAAAATGAAAGGAAACAAAAGAAAATGTCATTCAACATGAAACTATGGTTTTACAAGTATTATTTCCCAATTAAGCATTTATACTGAAGATAACTATTTGCTCCTTTCTTAATAGTAATTCCGATAATTGCCACAATGTAAAACTGGCAGCTGCTATCAAAATGGCCTCCAATCAATTGTTAACTAGAGCAAAAAATGGCTTGTAAATTTTAACGCCTCCAAAAAGATATTGTTATCCATTAATAATCATAATGAACAATCATTGCATTCCATTAGCATGACAGATGCTAACTTCCAGGTCAAGTCATTGGTCTCACGTTTTCTACTGACATGAAATGGAGAGATTAATTTGCATATTATATTATATACAATATATATAATATAGGTATTATATATATATATATATATATATATATATATATTTATATATTTATATAATATATAGAAAAAGTTACAAATTAAAAAAATAATGTTTTTTTATGAAAGTATGTATTTATTTATATATATATATATATTTGATATTTCAGATTGACCTCAATCTTTCTTCAGAAAAAACTGGTTGTTTACAAGTAGCGTCCGTCGCGAGATGCGGACGTCACGTGATATGGAACGCCACTGTGTTCGAATATTCTTAACGTAAATCTAACTGGAATAATATTTTAGATGTTGTTTAAAAAAACATTCTTATTTTTTAATTTGCAACTTTTTCTATATATACATATGAAGAAAGTATACGTGGCTTCTCATTATGATATTTTATATATATATATATATATATATATATATATATATATATATATATATATATATATATTAATAATATTATAGTATATTATATACAGTGTTGTTCGTTAAAAGTGACTCACCTGATTTTTTTTTACTTAAAAACTCTTCGCCTTTTGTTTTAGGGTCAAACTAATTTTTAATCTTACTAATATAAAGATCCCTTCCCGACCACCCAGTAAAAAAGTTTACTCAGTCTAAGGTATTCTATTGATAATTATAATTTTGGATATAAATAAGATTTAGGAAAAAAGTGACTCACTTATTTCCTGCAACTAGTAATCAATAGAAACAGCTTTAAATAAAGAATAATAGAGGTATAATTTATTTATAATAGGTAATATAGTTCGAAATATTTAATAATCTCTGGGTCCTTCTTTATTTTGAATAACCTTTTCAACCCTTTTTGGCATTGACTTGATTAGGTTCTGGCAAATCCCATCTCCAAGCATTGAATTCCATTCAGATATAAAATTCACAATCAAATCCTCTTTGTTGCTCAACTGCTTTCTCGAGAGCCTGTAATTTATAATGCTCCATAAGTTTTCTATCGGTCTGAGGTCAGAAGATTGGGGTGGTTGTGTCATAACACTCACCTGCTTCTCATCAAAGTATTCCTTCATCAATTTTGATTTGTGACAGGGAGCATTATCTTGCATAAAAATGAGCTTGGTGGGGTCGATTTGCACCCTTTCAGCAGAAGGGAGCAGACAAGACTCTAAAATTCTCTTGTACTGCTCGGTCCTGTGGGTCTTTCAGTAAGTTTTAAGAAACAGTTCCGTGAAAAGAAAAGCATCCCCAGAACAATATACTGAACGAATGTTTGACAGTACTTACTGCTAAATTCAAAGAGCTTTCATAGCTTCTTCTTCGGATTTTAGATCGCTTATCCTTTGAATTTAGCTCAACTTTCGTTTCATTGGAGAAGAGAACATTTAGTAAAAAAAATCAGGTGAGTCACTTTTATCGAACAGCACTGTATAATATAATATATATAATTATATATTATATAATATAATATAATATATATAATTATATATTATATAATATGATATATAATGATATATTATATATAACAATTGCAAGGTCTGCTGCTAAGATGAAATGTTTCCCGGCAACATTTGATTATTTATAAATCTACCATTCGTCCGTGTATTGAATATTGTTGCCATATCTCATCTGGTCTAGTGTCCTGGTTATATATTTATATATATATATATATATATATATATATATATATATATATATATATATATATATATAATCCGAATGTAATGAGAATGAAAATAATATATAGATTCTAACATTCACAGAGCAATAATTATTTATTATATTTTTTTCTCTTCTGTGGGATCAGGTTGAAATCATAGACAAAAACATCATTGTAAAATTCGTAAATTCGAATCAGCACATATGCTAGGCCACAAGAATCTCCCGAGCCGACCAAGCATAGAAATGAATACAATATGGGAACCAGTAATAAGGAGGGACAGAGAAAAGCAATAATAACAACAAAAATTGCAATATGAGCTCTGGTAAAAAAAAAAAAAAAACATGGAATGATAACAGCAAAAATTGCCATATTAGCTGGTGAAAATTGTTGCTGAAGACATTAAATTTATAAGTCCCAGAAATTCGAACACATAAAGACACATGATACAGTGGATAAAGGCGCTGGTTAGATCCAGTGACTGGAGTTGTAAGTTCAATACCTGATTAAGGTAGGGAAGAACTGTCAATTAACAGGAGATAACTGACAACTGACATCCATAGACATGACACGTGAAACTAGAACGAAATAAAGGGTTCAGTTCGACTTTGATAAATATGACAAATATGGCAACAAAGAATAATGTAAATAGTGGAAATATATGTTATCTAATTTATACGATATTACTAATATGTATATTAATACGTAATCCTAATGGTTTTTTTTTTCTATTGGGCGTAATATGTGGTTTAACTATTTCACGCCGCTAGCGAGTATAATGTTATAAACATTAGAATTTAATTATTCCTCATTCAGTAACCCTTCCTTAAAACAATATAAGAAAAAGAAAGAACGAATCTTCGCATTTACAATCCAAAGTTCTTAGCATTTACTTTTTCAAAAAGTGCTCAATAGAAAGAGCAAAATATTATTAAAATATTTCTGTTAAAATAGATTGCAATAAAAACTTTTTTCATCCTTACACAAAAATCTTTAATTGTTCCTCACCGGGTGATGGTAGATAACATATAATAAAAATGATTTATTTGCGAAATTTGAAAACAAATCGTTGCTTCTTTTGAAAGTTAAAAAGCCTAATGTCAGATTTTAAAAATATACTTGTGGGCATGTCTGGATTAACCAATTAAAAGTGTTTTTAATAATGACATTAGGCTCCACCCCTACCCCCGTTTTTAGATTACCTTACAAAGATTTGGGTTATTTTGTAAAGTAAATTTCGTGCCTGATAGATAGATAAATATGAGATAGATAGATATGAACAAAAAAGAGAGATCTACCTATCTCTTTTTGTTCTATCTATTTATCTATCTATTTTCAACATAGATAAACAGAAACAGGTCACGATTCAAGCAAACTTAAAAGAAATATATATATATATATATATATATATATATATATATATATATATATATATATATATATATATATATATATATGTATATGTATATATATATATATATATATATATATTATATATATATATATAATTGATTTATATAGACAGACCGATGGATAGATATAAACAAACTTAGATAAACAAAACTTAGATAGATAGATAGATAGATAGATAGATAGATAGATAGATAGATAGATATGAATAAACTGAGATAGAGAGATAGGAACAAAATTTAAAAAAACGATAGATATGCGCAGACTAAGAGAAGTATATAGTTATTAAGAGACTCAGATAGATTGTTATATCGAAACGAAGATAGATATAAAAACAGATTGAGATAGATAGATAGATAGATAGATAGATAGATAGATAGATAGATAGATAGATACACAAAGTCTAAGAGAAGTATATAGATATTAAGAGACTGTGATAGATAGTTATCTAGGTAAAAACATAGATAGATAGATAGATAGATAGATAGATAGATGAAAAAACTGAGCTAGGTAGATAGAAACACACACACACAAATATATATATATATATATATATATATATATATATATATATATATATATATATATATATATATATATATAACTGTGAAAAGGAAATCTGCCAATTTCCACCCATGCATCTTTACATTTTTACGTCATTCCTTGGTGTCTGAGAATTTAGGAATTAATTTAAAAACGAAGACATTCGAGGACCTTAATGGCTTTTTTTCAGTATAAATCATGCAGAGGTGGTTATTTTCGTGCAAAATCATTTTCGTGTGAACACGGCTCAAAATAAATCTACATTAACACACATTTCTTTCCGGAAATCTTTATCCGACGGGGGTGCGGAAAAGTGGTCGTCTTGACCCCGGATGTGAGCGTTAGTTTCTTATCGTCTGCAACTTAAGACTGCGTATATGCACTTTGAATTACCTGCTCATATTATCTTCCTTTATTCTATGTGATCTAGATGCAAGAACAGATGTGAACAGATGGCATCTGTTCATTTAAGCGTCCCGTAGCACACCAAAAGCGAATCTACAAATGAAAGCAACGTTTCTGATTTCTTTCCCGTGGACAAAGTACTAATAATCAGTGGCCATATGCTGATGACGTAGGCATTCATCGTTCGATTAAAAATATTCTTGGCCGAAATATCAACATTCTCACTAAAATCTTCAAGATAATGATTTTCGAAACAGAAAACAATTTTTCTGTTCCTTTATATTTTGCTTAGCTTTTGGAAGGCACCTTTCGTAATGCCAATAGACCTTTGGATTTCAGTGTCACACTTCCCTCACTGTAAAAAAAAAAAAAAAACTTCCCAGATATGTAAGCTGTTGGAACACAGAAAAAACATATACAGGGTGCCCATAAAGTTTGTGTGAACTTTAAAAAATTTATAACTTTATTTGTATTTGCGATAGAAATAATCTGTAAAAAATGTGATAAAGTTTAATGTACCTAGTTTTAAGTATAGCTAAAATAACTAATGTGATTTCAGGCATTACTGTAAATCAATTGGCAAATATTTTCCGTGAACTGCAAAATCGTATTACCCTTTGTATTGCTATTGATAGAGGGCATGTAGAAATTTGAATAAAATTTCAATAAAACTTTAAAAATATAGATTTACTTCTTTCTAACCCTTTTTACAAATTATTTCTATCGCAAATACAAATAAAGTTATAAATTTTTTAAAGTGCACACGAACTTTATAGACACCCTGTAAAAACAAAAATGCCTTCAAACTACTTTTATGATTTGGAAAAAGGAAATAGATTTTGTGAGTGGTGTGGATCCTCTGTGTCCTCACACCCCAAATTCTTTCAATTTCCATCCATATGCGCCATGACCTCTCAGGACGTAGGCGATCATATCTCTCCACAACTTCCTACTCCTTGTAACTCTTAATAAACGTTACCTTTCTGTTATTTCTCCTAAACCCTGTTCCACCATCTTTTTACTCAGGCTCATTATGCGTTATATTCCCCTGCTGGCCTTGCCTTCTATCTCTCACGTGAGTATCAAATTTTCCAAGCCCTCTTTCCTCATTATGTGCCCCGGGAATCTCAACTATCTCTTCCTGATATTGAATATTAGTTCCCTTTTTGTTTCCATTTCCTCCAAAACTTCTTTATCTTTATGTGCCGTGTCCCTAGAGGTCGTAGGTGATCATGGCTCTCCACTACTTCCTACTCCTTGTAGCTCGTAATAATTGTTGTCTTTCTGTTATTTCTCCTAAACCCTGTTCCACCATCTTTTTACTCAGTCTCATTATGCGTTGTTTTCCTCTGCTCGTCTTGCCTTCTGTCTTTCCCGTGAGTATCAAATTTTCCAAGCCCTCTTTCCTCATTATGTGCCCCGGGAATCTCAACTATCTCTTCCTGATATTGAATATTAGTTCCCTTTTTGTTTCCATTTCATCCAAACCTTTTTTATCTTTATGTGCCGTGTCCCTTCAGGACGTAGACGATCATGGCTCTCCAAAACTTCCTGTCTATCGTAGCTCTAAATAAATAGTGTCTATTTCTCCTAAAACATGTTCCGTCATAATTTTACGCGTGCTCACTAAGTATGTCGTGTATTGTTTACCTCTGTCCCTCTTGCTGTCAATATGCCCTGTGTGTATCATATTTTCTAAGCCCCCTTTCCTCATATATGTGCACTAGAAATTTCAACTATCCATTTTTGATGTTAATTATTGCTTTCCTTTTTGCTTCAACATTCTACAAACTTATAAATTTTAGTTATAGATTTTTTAAAGTGCACACGAACTTTATGTACTGTATATATACCTGTATATATATATATATATATATATATATATATATATATATATATATATGTGTGTGTGTGTGTGTGTGTGTGTGTGTGTGTGTGTGTATATCTCTGTGTGATATTTGTAATTTGCGTGTTAAGGTGTCCCTTCTCCTATTCTTGTTTATATTTAAAATACACAAAATAATGTTATTTTAAATTAAATTAAGATAATTAAATTAAGATTAATTTAAATTAAGATTTTGGTGTGTAACCTTCGCACTCTGCATTATTAATATTACATTCCTTTCCACCGCATTCTTTTTCAAGGTATCTCTGTTGCATTACCCTTAGTGTTAATTTCACTCAAACTTGTTTTCTGTTGTCATAGCGGGATATGACAACACAACTGTGAAATTCAAATACAGCATTGTTCAGGGATCAGAATCAGTAGCAGGATAAATTTTTTGTACAGAAAATGAAATCACAAACATTGTAATAAAGGTTAAAGTCGCCTCACATATTTTAACTTCGGTGTAAGAAATTAGACCTACTCAGATTTTTTTTACCATTTGATAGCCACAGTATTTTCGGCCTTTTCCTCGATTGTACCCAGAAAAAACGTAGATTTGAAGAGATGGACACAGATTAGTTAAGTATTCCATACCACACCCCAAACAAACGATCCTGATCTCCCACACGAGAACAGTGTACTGCTGATGACGTAGTTATACATAGTTGGGGTAAGAATAATGTTGAATAGAAAATCAACATCCTTTAGGGGTTCAAAAGCTAGCACTTATCATAGAACTTTCAAAACCATAAATGATCTGGAATTGGAATGAAAATTGGTGGCACCAACGCTGAATCCATCCAAGAAAAATATGCATTGAAATTAATGCATACTAAATACTTCAAATTCCAAACAACTCTACGAAAAGAATACAGTGTTTCTACCTTCCCTCTTGAGGTCAACGTACTGATGATGATGAGGACTAAACCTACGATATATGTATTCACATTTCGAAATGGATGATCTTGAAAAAACTCAACATCCTCGAGTAAGTGTTTGATTATTATCTGTCCTACATATTCTTATAAACTGCACTTCTTACCTCCTACTCTTAAACTCCATACAACAACCTCATTCAGTAACCCTCTGCCTTGAGTGGCTCTTAACCTCTTCAAGTCTATGCTTAACTGTTATCTTCCCTACATATCCTCATAAACTGCACTTCTTACCCCCTCCTCTTACACTCCATACAACAACCTGATTCAGTAATCCTCTACCCTGAGTGGCTCTTAACCTCTTCAACTCTAGGGTTAACCGTTATCTTCCCTACATATCCTCATAAACTGCACTTCTTATCTCCTCCTCCATACCACACAAACATGAGGCTTTTATTTGGAGAACACTCAGTAAGTAGTTTGATTTCTTTTGTTTTATGGCATATCAGCCACAATGGGTTATTTAATGCCAACAAGATTACAAAAATGTATTGCTGGTAATATCACCTTTTTGTTTTTTTTTTTTTTTTTTTTTTTTTTTTTTTTGTTTTTTCAAAAGTGGACTCCTGGTTTTCACTTTGATAGTCTTTTGACCACAATTTTGGGTAACTATTTGCCCATAAGCTTAATAACATTATCATTAAACGAAGAAAGAAAATCACAATATTGATCCATATTTTTTAATCCAATTTATGCGTATCAGACGTTATGAAAAGAATTTACATGAAATAAATAGACAACACTTGTCTATATTATTTAATGAAACATGTATGAATGAAAAAATGCTGCATAAATACACACACAGACACATACACACACACACTATATATATATATATATATATATATATATATATATATATATATATATATAATGAGGAGGAAAGATAGAAAGGATGAAAAACATAAAAGAAAAACAAATTGAAGAATGAATTGAATCGAAAGAAAAAAAGTCCATCTCTTTCCTTGTAGGGGGGGGCGGATTTCTGTTCACATAAATAAACATCTGTGGTGCTTACATGTCATACATCATTTAACCTCTGACCAACAAACGTCGTAAAAGGTGAAAGGTTACGAATCCCTGGTATCTGGAATGAGAAATACTGATTCTTTTCCTTTCCTGTTTTTTTTTTCCTTTTTCTACCAAACTAGGAATCTTTATCAGACGAGTCCCCTCAAGTCGCAGGCAATCATGGCTCTCCACAATTTCCTGTCCTTTGTTGCTCTTAATAAATTTAATTTTGTCTTTTTGCTATTTCTCGTAAACCATCTTCCAACATCCATTTACTGAAGCCCACTAAGCATGTTATGAGTTCAATCTGTCCTTTGAGTATCAGATTTTCCAAGTCCTCTTTCCTCATTACGTACCGTAGAAATTACATTTTCTCTAAAACTTCGTCGTTGTTCACATGTTTGGTCCATGGCATCTTCAGCATCCTTTTACTAGGTTTCTATTCTGCTTCAAGTCTCTTCCTCATCTTTGACGAGATTGTCCAGTAACCATTGCCATACAGAAGGACCGATATCACGTAACAGTTTAGTACACATTTCTTTGTTTCTAGCGAAGTTTTATATTTCTTAATCCTTTGCTTAGCTTTTGGAACGCATCTTCGGCTATCCAAAGGGTGGGACCGAAATGCCAACCTAGTAGCACGCTTAAATTCATGTAGTTGGTGTACCAGCGAAAGTAGCTCGTCAGAGCAGATACCATGACAATCTTTGTAGAAAAGACAGAGGGAAGCTGCATTACGTCTGTGAAAAAGTGACGGTAGGCGAGACGCCAGATCAAGACCTATCACATTGCATTTGTAGAAAAGACAGATTGAAATATTTAAAGCTATCGAACTGTTTTAATCACGACGATTTCGCCATGGTCATATTCGGGCATCATTAAAAGTAAAGAACGACAGTTCAAGAAACTTAGCGTAGCAAAACCCTTAACCGGCACAAAGCCGTGTATCATTTCTCGTTACTTTATATGTCTGTGTCACTTTCAGTTAAAGGTATCTTTACGTATTCCTACAGCGTGCGGCAAATGTAACTCCCTGTTTTGGGAACTGGGATAGATAGGACGACGTGGAGCTGTTGAGTGGCCACCGCGATCACCAGTCCAAACGCCACCAGAATCTTTTCTTTTGTATTGTACTGAAAGATCTTGTGTAGAGGCTTGTTGCAGGTCGGTGTATGTGTTCAAGTCTCTTCTTCATCTTTGAGGAGATTGTCCAGTACTCACTGCCATACAGGAGGACAGATATGATGTCACAGATAATATACTTCTCTTATTTCTTCATACTCTACTTAGCTTCTGGAAGGCATTTTTGGCTATCTCAATGCGCCTTCGGGTTTCAGTGTCGGACTATGCATCCTCTGTTAAAAAATTTCCATTTTATTTGACTTGCAGTTCGCATTTTGAGCTCATCCTTCTGCTAACAGCCATGCATTTTGTCTTCTTGTAATTGACGTTTCATCCTTTCTTCTCGTTTTGGTACGTTGCCATTCGTAGGAGCTGCAGTCTTCTTCCGGTATCTGTTATCAACACTGTGTCAAGCAGAATCTAGAAGACGACAAATATCGTACATGAACGTCTGTTACTTAAAACTGTATTTGTGGGAATGCAGATACAGTGTAACCCGGATGTAAGAGAAACCCGGATATAAGAGATTTTCTCCGGTCCCAAATTCTTATATCCTGGGTTACCTAAACAAAAATATAAGAGAAACCCGGATATAAGAGACTTCTTCTCCGGTCCCGACAACTCTTATATCCGGGTTCTTATATCCGGGAAACCCGGATATTCTCCGTCCCGACCAATATATATATATATATATATATATATATATATATATATAATAAGAAATGGACAAAGTCCGACAATTTATTAAAGACATTTTATGTTTAGCATTCTTTTTATAGATACAAGTATTTAAGTAAATGCTTTGTTTATAATAAACAGTATTAAATAACATTTACCGCCCTGAAAATTTCTTGGGCATTCAGGCCGGTAAAGGTTATTTAATACTGTTTATTATAAACAGGGCATTTACTTAAATACTTGTATCTATAAAAAGAATGTTAAAATAAAATTTATATATATATATATATATATATATATATATATATATATATACCCAAAAGATATAGCTATCTTCCGGTTTATCATGAGGTGAATAAATAACTAACCCACCTCCAACCTCTGAGCTTTCTTTTCTATTTAGCGGAGATGTGACATGTAATTGGTTAATCAAGACATACCCACAAGCCTATTTTTAATTCTGACCTTATGTTTCCTCCCCCTTTAACTTTCGGAAAAGAGATAATACTTTTTTAAAAATTTTCTTAAAATCATTCAACCCAGTTACTTAGCATCGCTTGAAGGAGTACAATTCTCGTATTGAAACATAGAAGCTTTTGTGTAACGATTTCAACATATTTTATTATCTTATTAAAAAAAAAATGACATATATATATATATATATATATTAAAATTAATTTTTAAAATATGGTAAATATATTAAAAATAAAAATATCTATATTTTATCTCTTACTGTTCTTTCTTTTATATATATATATATATATATATATATATATATATATATATATATATATATATTATAAATTAATTGATTTAAAATATGGTAAATATATGTAAAATAAAAATATCTATAAGAACATGAAGAAAATTATTTTTAAAAATTTTCTTCTGTTCTTTGAGACCTTAAATATATGTAATATATATATATATATATATATATATATATATATATATATATATATACTCGATACGATCTCGTTGGAAGAACTTTATAATATATATATATACTGATGCGATGAGAACGAAAGTAATATATAAATTTAATCACAGCAAAATCTAAAGAGGGCTCAATACCGATAGTAGAGCGATAATTATTTGTTTATTATAATTTTATCATAAATAAATAATATATATATATCATATTATATATATATATATATATATATATATATATATATATATATATATATATATTCTTCTTATTAAGATGGACGGGCAAAACTGGTCTTCAACCATCCCCTAAATCTCGACGCGCCAAACCCCGTAAACCGCTTCAGGAAGCGGGCTAAATCACGTGAAATGACCATCTAAATGCGCTGCACTCTTCTGTGCACTGGTAGTACCGGGGAGGTATAACTCCGTGATAATAAAACCTAAGGTGTGATTTTCATTGTGTTCGTGGCAAATGTTTACACCATATTGAACTACTCTTAAATTCACACATACCCTCCTCCATTGAATTTAGTTCTCACTCTTCTAACAAAGAGATTTTTAATAGATATCGTGAATTTTACAATTCTGCCCTTAGAAATAGTGGATACAAGGGTACCACTATTCAATATAGAAATCCTGTTAATTATGACCATAATAAGAAAAGAAGGTCTAGGAAAATCATTTGGTTTATTCCAGCCAACTGAAGAAAGCAGGAACGTACAACGGCCGAAACGTTGTAATAAATATGGCCATAAAGATGAGGACAATAGTCCGAATAATGTAAATAATGTACATAATACCTCATCTCAGAAATATAGACAGATACTGAAGAAGTCCGGAGTCTACAACGGCCGAAACGTTGTAATAAATATGACGACAAAGATGAGAACAATAGTCCGAATAATGTGAATAGTGTACATAATACCTCATCTCAGAAATATAGACTGATACTGAAGGGGCCGAAACGTTGTAATAAATACGGCAACAAAGATGAGGACAATAGTCCGAATAATGTAAATAGTGTGAATATGTTAGTCTTATCAGTCGTGTTCATAATCTTGCACAAGAGTTAGCTGTCTGATAAGTGGCAAAAATTAATGCAAATAATAGTGAATTTATAATTAAATAAGAGATAAAAACACTTGATTTTATTTATTTATTTATTTATTTTGAGAATAAAGTCGATAAAAAAAAACCTGGATATAAGTTGCCTCACTGTATCGTGCCAGAAATTTTTTCTCGTCAAATTCTATCTTGCACATTTATAAATCTATCACTCGTCCATGCATCCAATATTGCTGCCATATCTGATCTGGTGTTTCTGCTGCACACCAGTATATTCTTGACTTAATTCAAAGTGGGGTCTGTAATATAATCGATCCTGACCAGTAATCATGACTCCAGTCATTTTTTCACCGACGTGACATGGCTTTCCTCTGTCGTTTCTATAAATATTTTCATGGCAACTGTTCTGGTGAGCTTTCTTCCCCGACTTCCTGCATCTAATCGTGTTACTAGATTGACAATTAGGTCCCACTGTTTTGCAGTTGAACTAGCTAGAATGCAGCCGCCACTTCTATTCTGGCATTTTCTGTTCTGGCACTTACAACTTGTGAAACTCCCTTCTGATTTCTTGCTTCCCTGATAACTACAACTTTTTTTTAGATACAACATCAATCGCCATCTTCTGTCTTTTTGAATCCCGTTCCTTTTTTTTGTCCTTTCCTTAATCCTTCCCACTAAAGACTCATTCCCTTTCGATCCGTGTAACCTGCGTTCTGGGGACTTTATCGCCTTGCCTAGGGTAAAAAGATTAAAATAAAAAGATTTAATGACGAGCAAGCCGGGTTAAAATTCACCTCACTTCACAAAGATACAAGAAAGGTTAAAATACCAGTGCGGACTGGAATATTGTGTCTTGGTTGCCAACCAGTCTAAGAAAAGGAATATGCTGAATTAAAAATCGTAGAGCAGGCGACATTGGTAGGAGACGTTAAATACTTGTCTTCCCTAATTATTTCTTTCTTTCTGAAATCAAGTAATGTCTTTCCCCCCCTCTTTCGTTTTTCTTTTTATGTGCCGTGTCCTTTCAGGACGTATGCAATCATGGTTCTCCCCTTCTCCCTATTCCTTGTAACTCTCAACAAGTTTCGTCCCTATGTCACCTGCCCCAGACAATCAGGGAGAGGCAGATGAAATTTTTGGGACACGTAATGAGAAAGGATGGCCTGGAGAATCACGTTCTGTCATCCACTTGCTTAAGCCCACCAGAAATGCCATACGTTACTTTCCCTCGTCTTTCTTTCCTTCTTTTCGACCTGTGAGTATCGGATTCTCCAGGCCTTCTTTTCTCATTACGTTTCCCAGAAATTTCAGCTGCCTCTTCCTGAAGTTAAGTATAAGCTTCCTCCTTGTTTGCATCCCCTCCAAAACCTCATCGTTGTTTCCACGTTCGGTCCATGATATCCTTATAATCCTTCTGTAGAACCATGTCTCCGCTGCCTCGAGTCTCTTCTTCATCTTTGAGGAGACATTCTAACATTCGCTGCCGTTAAGGGGGACAGCTTAGTACTCTTTTCTTTGTTACCAAAGGAATCCTCATGTCTCGCAATACTCGAGGTTCTTTAAGAAACGTTCTAAGTCTCACCCAAAAAGAAGAGCCATAGCTGAATATTTTCGTTGCCACTTCTTATAAAACTAGAAAAATTAATTCAGATTTCAGTCTTTATTTCTGTGCAGGTGGGGGCCATTCAAAGGTGAGGGGTATGCGCCAAATCTAAAAATGGACAAAACTCAGACCGGAGCAGTCATAAAATATCTGCAAAAATACTCAGCTTTTGGAATGCGTCCTTGGCCATCCCAGTCCGTCTTCGGATCTCAGCGTCGCACTTACCGTTCTCCGTCAAACCACTTCCCATATATTTAAACTTCTGCACATGCTTGAATTTAGTGTCTCCGGCCTGCAAATAGCATTTCGGGCTGATCCTTTTACTGACGACCATTCATTCTGTCTTCTTGTAGTTCATGCTAAGTCACTTCTTTTCACTCTCCTTTGCTAGCTTCTGTAATAGGTTTTGTAGTGTCTTTTCCGTGTCTGCTATCAGTACTGTGTCATCTACATATCTTATATTGTTAAGATTGTGACCGCCAATGGTGTATCTCTGTAGGATTTCTAATATTCAAAAGGTACAATGTCAACTAGCTGAGGTAGTTATGAAAGGCTATTAAGAAAAAACGCCCGGAAAAACTGACGAAAATGGTTTTGTTTCATTGGCACGATACTCTGTCACACGTCCTTAGTGGCCGCTGCGTGTGATTGTAGCTATGAATGGTTTGGTCTCTATTCTCCTGATTTGGTATCGCAGTGATGCTAACGTCACATCTATTGCTGTTGGTTTTTTAGCCAATATTTTTTTCCCTCTATTCGGCCTGTGAGTATCAGATTCTCCAATCCGTTCTTTTTCATTACGTGCCCCAGAAATTTCAGCTGCCTTTTCCTGATGTTAAGTATAAGCTTCCTCCTTGTTTGCATATTCTCCAAAACCTCATCGTTGCTCACACGATCGGTCCATGATATCCTTAGCATCCTTGTGTAGAACCACATCTCCGCCGCTTCGAGTTTGTTCTTCATCTCTGGGGAGACCGTCCAACATTCGCTGCCGTATAGGAGGACAGATATCACATAAGATCTCAGTGCTCTTTTCTTTATTGCCAAAGAAGTCCTCCTATCTCGCAGTACTCTGCCTAGCTTTTGGAATACGTCCTTGGCCATCTCAATCCGTCTTCGGATCTCAGCGTCGCACCTACCGTCCTCCGTCGAAACACTTCCCAGATATTTAAACTTCCGCACCTGCTGGATTTTAGCATCCCCGACCTGCAAATCGCATTTCGGGCTCATCTTTTTGCTAATGACCATGGGTTCTGTCTTCTTGTAGTTTATGCTTTGTCGCTTCTCCTTGCTCTCCTTCGCGTCCTTCTGTAGGAGGTTTTGTAGGTTCTTTTCCGTGTCTGCTATCAATACCGTGTCATCTGCGTATCTTATGTTGGTAAGATTGTGGCCGCCAATACTGAATCCCGGTAGGAATTCCAGTTCTCTCAGAATTGTGCGATTAAAAATAGAATCGTCCATTATTTATGGGGTATTGGCAGCTCGTTACAGTCGTGTGAGCTAAGAAACTAACAAAGGAAGGGATGAGCACAATTATTATATGGTTATTATTGTTATTATTATTATTATCATTATTATTATTATTATTGCTGCTCTTGTTGTTGTTGTTGTTGTTTACGTTGATTATTTGCCCTTCCTAACATTGCTTTCTTGTTTTTCATTACCAGTGTCTTTTCATCTGATGGGCAGTTTACGGGCAGATGACATCATAAAGATCGGCGTTTCTTGAAGTCACCCATAAAATCTGCATAAATGTCACGTGACGATAATTTACGATGCCACAGAGAATGAGGATCAGGGTTGAGAATGTTGGGTGGGGAACCGAAAGAATCGAAGAGAGATGAGAAAGTGAGAAAGAAAAAAAAGGGGGAAAAAATGAAGAAGAAAAAAAAAGAAGACTGCAGAATAGTACAGAGCAATGTAAACTAGTATCTATCTCCTCTTAAATGGAAAAAGAGCAAAAGAAGGAAAAAGAAAAGAAAAAAAAGGAAACGTATATGGAGAAAAAAAAAGAAGATAAAGAAAATAGAGTAGAAGAGAAAGAAAAGAAAAAGGAGAAGGAAAGAAAAAAACAATGAAGAACAAAGAAAAATGGAAGAAAGGCAAAGAAAGAAATGAACAAGGAACGAGAAATAAAGAAAAAAAAACGAAAGAAATAATAGAAGAAGTAAAAAGGAAGAAAAAGTATAAGAAAAACAAGTAAGAGCAAAAACGAAAAAAGAAATAGAGGAGAAATAAAATAAGAGAAAAAAAAAGGACAAAAAAAAGAGAAAAGAAAAGAGAAAAATAGAAAAACAACAATGTATGAAAATCAAAGAAAAATATAAAAGAACAAGCAAAGGAAAAATAAAATAATGGGAAGAGAATGAGTAAAGGAAAGAACAAATAAAGAAAAGGGGGGAAAAAAGAAGAAAACAGACAGGAAAAAAGAAAAAACGAAAAAGAGTAAAGAAGAGACAGAAAAAAAGAAAAGGGACAAGCAAGATTGAAACCAATGATTAACAAAGAGAAATAAAATAAAAAGAAAATAAGAAAGAACAAAGATAAGTGAAAAAAAGAAGACGAGAAAAAAAAAACTACAAATAAAGGAAAAGGAGAATAAGAAGAGGAGAAAAGAAAGAGAAAAAGAATATTGAAGAAGATCCCAGAAAAGAAGAGAAACAAGAGAATAATTAAAGGAAAATGAAGTAAGACAAAACTGAAAAAAAAAAAAAATTAAAAACTACAAGAAAAGAAAGAAAGAAAGATGAAAATTAATGATGCACCAAGAGAAATGGAAAAGAAAAGAAAGGAAAAATGTAAAGAGAAGAAAGAACAACGAAAACAAAAGAAAGATACTCCGAACTTCACAAAGAAGAAAAAGAAAAACGAAAAAAAAAGAAGAAAAATGACAAGGAAAAACAAACAAAAAGAAACAAAAATAAAAAATAAATGAAGGAAACTAAAAAGACAAAAGCAATTATAAAAATAGTGAAGAACAATGAAAATGAAACTTTCATTTGTAGTAGTAGTAGTAGTAATGATAGTAGTAGTAGTAGTAGTAGTAGTAGTAGCATTAGTAGTATTAGTAGTAATAGCATTAGTAGTAGTAGTAGTAGTTATAATCCCGTAACCCATTAGAGACGTAGTAGCAACAGATGTTCCGCAGCCTCAACTCCATTGGTGTGTCTAAGGTATGATAGACTGACGGATCCTAACCCATTTCAGACTGGGTTTGAATTGAGAGCTTTCATTATTTATTCTTTCTTCTTTTTTCATTTTGTTTCTTTCTTTCTTTCTTTCTTTCTTTTTATTAGCTTTCATCACACTTGTTTGTTCTCATACAACTTATCTTCACTTCTACTAAGTTTATAATAGTATTAATATTAGTACTACTAATGTCTATTATTATCATTATTATTATTATTTTTTACTTTTATTATTATTTTTATTATTATTATTATTACATTTCGATTTCTGCAATGCCACACTACCTACCATGTCTGCGGAAAAACCTAGAGCAGGTAGTGGTATGTTTTATGGCTACATTTCCTGCGTTGTTTTTCTAATTCCCATAATATCACTAGCTTTACATGAGCAAAATTATTCTTAGTGTGTGGGCTGTACTTATCAAGACAATTTTTTGTATTTGTCTTTAACTGGGGTTTCCAGGGATTTTTTCAATGTGTTGTTGTGTTCCTTTTTTATCATTCCAAGCGCACCTACTATGACTGGTAATATTCTTGTTTTCAATTTTCACATGCTTTTTTATTCTGATTTCCAGGTCCTTATACTTCGATAGTTTTTCAAATTCATTGGTTGCGATGTTACAGTCCGCTGGGCAAGCCATATCAATAAGTTGGCAAGTTTGCATTTTTTCGGTTTTTGACAGTTATGTCCGTTCTATTTGCTTCAATCTTCCTGTTTGTAAAGTTGGTGTAATCCCATATAATTGTGATGTTCATACCAGTGTTTGTTAGCATTTTTTCCAGTGTTTGCACATTGTCCAGTGTAAGTATTGCCCTACTCTATTGTGAGGACTTTTATATTCGTTTAGCGCAAGTACAGAATATCCTGAGGTTAGATAGTCTATGGGCATTATTATTATTATTTGGCGCAAGTATAGAACATCCTGAAATTAGATGGTCTATGGTTTCCTGATATTTGACACAGAACCTCCATATTAGATCCGCACTATTATATATGATTTCAGCCTGGAAGTTTCTCGTGAAAAGTCTTTGGTCTTGCGCTGCAAGAATAAAGCCTTCCGTTTCAGCTTTTAAACCAGATGCTCGTAACCATCGATCAGTGCCAACATCGGATTTTTTAACACGTATTGGATATTGGCCATGCAGAAGTTTGTCTTGCCAGCGTTCTTTCATCTTTTCAAATGCTTTACCCTTGGCTTTCTTTTTCATCATTTTTGCTGCAACATTTTGTTTTTGGATTCTGTTTTGGTTTTCTCCAGAATCTACTAAATTATTATTATATTCTTTTTTATTTCCTTTGATTTCTGTCGTTTACACATTTCTTTCCCAGGAACCTAAGGTTAGAAATGGCATCATGACACTTTCCACTGACAAAAAAAAAAACAAAAAAAAAAACATAGATAAAGCCCTTCGTAAAATGTGGGATGTACTTGTCAGAACAATTTTTTGTATCTCCTTGAGGCATGGACTTCCAGGCATCCCTTCAATTAGTCTACTGCAATCTTTTCCAACCAATCCTAGAGCTCCAAATACAATAGGGATTGTTGATGTTCCCATATGCCACATTTTTGAGATTTTTATTTCAAGGTCCTTGTATTTTGACAGCTTTTTGAATATCTTCAAAGATACATTGCAGTCTGCAGCGACTGCCATATCAATAAGGAGGCACTTTTTTTGTTTGTGGTCTTTAATAACAATTTATTATTATTATTATTATTATTATTATTATTATTATTATTATTATTATTTCCTTTGAGTTCTGTTGTATAGCCATGTCCTTCCTTGTTCCAACTAAAGACCTATGGTCAGAAATGGCTTCATGATATTCTCCACTGATCATTTCTTTTAATCACACACATTTTATATAAATAAAATCCTTCGTAATGTGTGATCTGTACTTGTGAGAACAATTATTTGTATTTCTTTAAGGCATGGGATACCGGGAATCCTTTCTATGAGTCTATCGGAACTTTTTCCCAATCAATCCGAGTGCTCCAACTACAACTGGAATTATTGATATCCTCAGTAGTTTCCAGGAATCTTTGAAGAGCTTTTGTTGGTATTTTGTGAAACAGTTCTAGCAGAAGTAATCCTCTGTCTCCTTTGAATCTGGGCCCATACAGATGACCAACATCAAGATAAAGCATGAGATGACAAGTGAAAAGCTTTCTTCTTTTGATATCCATCCATTCGCTTAATGTCAGCTAAGGTCAAATTAAGGATGTTAGAAACTGTATTGCACCACAGGGACAGCCAAACTGTTTATGGCTGATGTTCTGTTCTGTGAATTCTGCCCGGTGTTTAAAACAACACGCCTGTCCAATTATTATTATTATTATGATTATTATTATTATTATTATTATTATTATTATTATTATTGTTGTTGTTGTTGTTGTTGCTGTTGTTGCAGTCTACTTTTATTATTATTATTATTTATTATTATTATTATTATTATTATTATTATTTTAGACATTGTTATAATTATTATTTTATCTACTTTCTATTATCATTATTAATATTTTCTCTCATTCTTTCTATTTTCTACTTTGATTATTATTATTATTATTATTATTATTTTTCTATTTTATTATTATTGTTTACTTTTATTATTATTTATTCTTGTTTTCTCTTATTATTATTATTATTTTTGTCATTTATTATAATTAGTATTATTATCTACTTTATTATCATTATTATTATTTTAATCTTTTATCATTATTATTATTATTATTATTATAATTATTATTATTATCTACTTTATTATCATTGTTATTATTTTAATCTTTTTATTATTAATATTATTATTAGTAGTAGTACTAGTAGTAGTATTATCTACTTTATTATCATTATTATTATTTTAATCTATTATTATTATTATTATTATTATTATCTACTTTATTATCATTATTATTATTTTAATCTATTATTATTATTATTAGTAGTAGTAGTAGTAGTAGTAGTATCTACTTTATTATCATTATTATTATTTTAATCTTTTATTATTATTATTATAATTACTATAATTATCTACTTTATTATCATTATTATTATTTTCATCATTTATTATTATTATTATTATTTTCGATATTTATTATCATATTTATCATTATTATTTTTTACTTTTTTATTATTTTCGTCATTTATTATCATTATCATTATTATTGTTATTATTATTATTATTTTCTGCCTTTATTATTATTGTTATTATTAATGGCTACTTTTATTATTATTTTTATTATATAGTGTCACCCGGATATAGGAGACCCGGATATAAGAGAAACCCGGATATAAGACAGATTTTCTCTGGTCCCAAATTAGAGCCTGTGTTAATGTATATAAAATAGACCAAACCCGGATATAAGAGAAACCCGGATATAAGAGACTTCTTCTCCGGTCCCGATAACTCTCTTATATCCGAGTTACACTGTATTTTATAATTCTTATGACCAACGACTGTGCTCGAATATTGTTTTTTCTTCTTTTTTTGAAGCAACGTTTCATAGGAAAGTAAACGTTTCTGTCCATTTTCTGTTATTTCAAACTGTTCGTTGAGAATGTGGATCTTTCCGTGTGTCGGACCTAAGATGGAAAAATAAGACGAACATGTTGTTTATTCTCTTTTTGTATCGTCTTGGCTGAGGAGGAAGTGACGTAGGCCGTTAATGATTGGTCGCTTGTAATTTCAAGATCAGCAGTGGTAGTTACTTAATGTGTCCATTTGTTGTGTGCTTGACAGATTTTTGCTTCAGGATCGCCTGCCGGAATAAGTACTGTTTCGGTAGGGTCTCTTGGGCGAACAAGTAGGATGTTGGAAGACCCGAAACTTGTCTTGACCCCAAGTCATAACATCACTGACGAGGCGATCCTGCGTACTCGATCCTGGGTGTTTTCATAATAAATTAAATATTTATAATTATTATTTTACTTATTATCTACTTTTATTATTATCATTTGTTACTTTTATTATTAGTTTTATTATTGTCTATTAATATTATTTTATACGTTTATCATTATTATTATTATTGTTTTTGTTGTCGTCTATTTTCGGCTATATATGCAGGAAGATAGCTAAATGACAGAAAGGCACCGGCTCGAATGGAACGAAACAGAATCGACCGGAATTTGAACTCGACATGCCAATCTCACGTTCCTGGGCCAATAAAACGAAGAAGAAGAAGAAGAAGAAGAAGAAGAAGAAGAAGAAGTTAAGATGGCAATGTCATCAGATATTTAATCTTCTTCATTGTATGGTTCCAAAAAATTCCTAACTCTTCGTGCTTTGTTTAGACTTTATAACAGTCAGATCAGACCAAGATTAGAGTATTGCTACCATACTAGGTCTGGTGTTGCCCAGTTCTCACTGTCCAACGTCGACAGCCGTATGGGTAATGAATTATTGTTCACCCGGCAACTCTTATTCCACAGAGGAAACGCAGGAAGCCTCTCACGTCTTTCTTCTTTATTTGACATTTCCCCTCACGACAAAGACAATCATGGCTCTCCACAAATCCTGTCCTTTGTAGCTCTTATTAAATTTGATCTTTTTGCTATGTCTCCTAAACCCTGTTCCGACATCTATTTACTCAAACTCTCTAAGTATGATATGCGTTGTTTTCCACGAACTTCAAATTCCAAATCAATTGTATCCATAAAAAATAACGTATAAACAGAAAATATATTAAAATATACATACACACGCACATAGACAGGCACACACACACACCATACCCGGTTAAGGCAGTGGAGAACTTTCAGAGGGAAATTAACAGGAGATAACTGATAACTGACATCCATTACACGTGGCACGTAGAACTAGAACAGTCTGCCCCAGTGAGCGAAATAAAGGGTTCATTTCGTTATTCCAACCACATAAAGAAAGCCGGAGCGTACAACGGCCGAAACGTTGTAATAAATATAACGACAAAGATAAGGACAGTAGTTCGAACAATGTAAATAATGTACATAATACCTCGTCTAAGAAATATAGGCAGATAATATTATGAATGTATATGCTTATAAAACTCAGTAAATTTCAAAATAAGTTATTCCAAAATTCGCATGAAAATGAAACGGGGCTAGGGATTTTAATTTAATTCTATAATTAAATTTGAAGTTTTTAGATTCTTTTTAAAAAACATGGTAATTCCTTTGTAACGATGGAACCATATTTTTAAATTAGTAAATTTACATATATATATATATATATATATATATATATATAGTGGTGATTTGGAAGACTTGAAGGCAAAGTTGCGGCTTTTTCCGTAGTTTCCTGTTAAAGGCATTTAAGTCAAGCAGGCTTTGTGGTAGATGGCTCAATATCTAACACAAGTATCGAGCATTATATATACTTCGTAATCTGCTTGACCTCCGTCTCTTAAACCAAATGAAGTGTTCACCTCGGCAGCCATTGTTCAAGTGACATTTGTCTGCGCGCCACGAGAAAGGAAAATCGCCACAATATTTTCTAACCAATCAGAAGAAAAGGAAAATATTTTCTAACCAATCAGAAGAAAAGGAAAATATTTTCTAACCAATCAGAAGAAAAGGAAATATTTTCTAACCAATCAGAAAAAAAAAAATGGAAGCAGCTTTGACCAGCAGTCTGCTCACGGGTCACTCCAACCTCTTTCAATTTAAATGTCATTTGCCTCTCCCTGACATATTTTTCTTGCCACTCTCGGAACGCCTCTACCCCAATTCAGTCAGTTAAGTGCCATACGTGATACATGCTTAGGCGATCATATCTCTTTCGGCTAGGGAGAAGATTTTCCCGCAGTAAGTTGCCATTTCTTTCTACGCTAGACTGGTTGCCAATCAAGGCTATAGGATCCAGTTTGTCCTTTTATTCAACCAATAGCTGGGAGGAGAATAGATGGATTCATACCTTTATCCAAGGGCATTTGCACTTAAGTGTATGTAACGAACCCGACTGGAATTCGAACATTGTTCTTCGATTTCTCATTTCGAGCCGATGATGCTCGATTACCTCAATTGAAAACAGCCACAAGGACAGACGTTAACAGCAGCAGCAGTAGCTGCTGAGGTTAATAGGCGATGAAAATCTCTATACGAATTACTGTAAATCCCCGAGTTACGACAGTCCCGACCTACGATGATTCGTGTTTACGACACACAGTCTCCATTAATCTTATTTAGACTAAATACGACGCAAACGGCGCAGTGGAAGGTTTATATTAATCGGCGGAAGAATACATTATCATACGGCGCTAACTTTCCAGCGATCAAAAAATTGATAATCGGTTGGTGCAAGGTCTAGTGAATATGGTCGGTAAGGATAAAAGAGGCCCACTGTGTCTCCCCATTTTCTTCGTGTTATTCTTGCTATACGTGGCTTTCTGTTGTCATGGACGTAAACAAAGTTTTTCCTATGGATACGTTGCAGCTGATGGATGTATAAATGTGCATTTAATGTTTCATAGTGTGTTTTTTTAAGAACATTACATCTCTAATAAGACCCCGTCACACCATATGCGCAACATAATCTTTCTTCCATAGAGCTAATATTTTGGTGGTGGTGGTGGTGATTTATTCTTGTTAGTCCTTTTAAATCCTTTTGCATTGAGCATTGTTGCATGTAGTGTACACTAAATTTATTTTTAACTGTCACATCCGATTACTAGTTATAATGACACATTCGTCATTGCAATTGGTTCTCAAAAAGCCAGAAATTACTTCTGAACTTAATTGATTATTGTGGATTTTCTGTCCGAATGACTGGACCTGGTTTCTGAAATAGCAAATAGGGGAAGATAACGGTTAATCTTGAACCGGTTAAGATGGTAGTAATCTGAGAAACATCCGCTTGGGAGTCGGTTCCACAAAGCAGTTGTTTACCTGAAGAAGCTGTTCAAGTGGAACTTACTTCACACCAATGGAATACGAAGGGAGTGTGGGTGGTTTGCTATTATAAGTCCTTGCTGTGAAGGTTACGCCTGGCGGAACCAATGAATATAGTTTGTTCGAGCACTTTCCGTAAAAGTAGTGTTAGAGCAGTGAGAGGTTCACTACATCCCGCCTGTGAAAGAGAGAGAGAGAGGTTGGAGGGTGGAAAATAATTTGTCAGCCACAATTGAAATAGAAGAATATGATTACTTTATCTTTATTGAATTTATTCTTAAGTACAATTATATTTATTCAATTTTTAAGTCTTTTTTTAACTCCTGAGTCGTAGGGACAACGTGTACTTCAGCCTCAGGGGAAGTGGTGTTTCTTGGGCAAGATAGCCTGACGGAGATAAACTCTCCCCAGGCCGGTTTTGAATTCAGAGTTTTTCCTTCTTCTAGACCGGTTGTCACCCAAGCCTATAGAATCCAGTCTTTCCTGCTATTTACGCTGTAGGGTCATACGGGCATCATGTGTACTTCAGCCGCAGTAGAAGTGGTGTTTCTTGGGCAAGATAGCCTGACGGAGCTCAACTCTCTCCAGGCTGTTTTTGAATTCAGAGTTTTTCCTTCTTCTGGTCTAGGATAAGGAAAAACCACCCAAGGTTAGAGAACCCAGTCTGTCCTGCTATTTACCCATAGCCGGTGGGGGAGAGGACAAGAGGATTCATAAATTTCCCAAGTGAATTATCACGTAAGTGAATGTAATGGATTTGACTGGAATTCGAACTCGGCTCTCCGTTTCCTCAATCCGAGCCGCTATCGATTACTCCCATTCAATTAAATATCCACCATTATCTGCAACGAATTACTGTCACTAATTAGGCTGCGGGTCAATCCCCTTTGAGCAAAATTCCACAGGTTTTCTTGTGAAAAAAAAACAAAATACTTTCTACCAACCCTTTAATATGGTTTTCATTATAGAAGATTATTACGATCAAACTGTTTTGCAGCAATCGACAAAGGGGAGAAATGGCTGGTGTAAGATCAGCTAAATATGGCTTTAGAACAGAACAGCCAACTTCTAAAATAGTATTTTATCCTGGCTAAATAATGACATTTTTGGGATACGTTTCCAATTGCTGAATGTATACATGTGCTTTTATTGTTTCATTGCATTTTAAGAACTCTAACTAAATAACTTGCCCTCCGGCCACAGCATTCGCACAAGATTAACTTTCTTCCATGGGATCAGATTTCGAAGTGGCTTTCCTCATCAATGACTGATTTGATTTGTTTGTTTAACGGCACATTAAAACATTATGGGTGATTTAATGCCGAAATTTAATTCTCTTAGGAGCTTTGAAGTTGTAAAAATATGGTGTTATTATGCTTTCACAATTGAATACATGGTAGATGATACACAGCTTTTGTGCATACACATCTTTGTGTGGACATAATTACTAGAAGCGGTTATATGCGTGTTTTATGCTGAAGTTCAATTCACTGTCTTTTGTGCTGAAGATTTTATTGAGTAACTCATTTTTCATCAACTGTTATGACATATTCAAGGAACGGCTTATTTTTCTACTCTGAAAAGAGACTTGTCGCTGTGGATAAACGATCCCCTTTGTTCTTTTCCCCAAGAGCGTGTAGAACTAAAACACCCAGCTCGTCGACGTTCCCTATCTTTTCTAAGTGTCGGCATATGGTAAATTGTGATGTGTTTAACATCTTTGCTAATTCCCGAGTACTTTGTCATGGATGCCTTTCCACTTATGACTTTAAAGAATCCTCATGAAAGTGTGAAGAACACCCCAGGCTCCGTTTATCTGGCAACGACCTTTCGCTAAAAACGAAACTATACAAAAAGAAAGGTCAAATTGGCAACTAATCTCATTAATGATATATATCCTGTGGTTAACTGGAGCAAGGAATGGCTTGTTAATTTTAACGTCTCCAAAAAGAAACTTCCTTCTACCGATCACCGAAGAGACCCTTCCTGCTTCCCATCAGTATGGCTGATACTAACCTTCATGGAAGTGACTGGCTGGGCTCACATGCACGACCGACATGAAATTGAAACATTTTGTTGAATCCATTGGTAGGTCTGCTACTAAGAAAGTTGGTTCCCTGTGTCGTACGAGTCAGTTTTTCTCCCCTGAATCTATCTTACATATTTATATGCCTACCATTCGCCCATACTTTGAATATTGCTGCCACATATGGTCCGGTGCTTCTGCTGTATATCTAGAGAATCTTGATGAAAACCCAAAGAAGAATCTGCAATATTATTGGTCCTAACATAGTATCTCGACTTAAGTCACTTTCCAACCACCATAATGTAGCTTCCATGTGCCTTTCCTGTAAATACATTTATGATAATTATTCGGGTGAACTCTTCGCTAAGCTACCTAGACTTTATGAATTTAAGCGCTGTACTAGATTGGCGGCTAGGTCCCATCCATTCACAGTTGAAAATATTTACCATATGTTAATTCCCCTCTCCAAGTTCTCCCCCGCCTTAACCGGGTATTGAACTCACACACTTTGGGTCCTGTCACTGGATCAAACTTTATACACTGTGCCCATCCAGTGACAGGTTCCAAAGAGTGTGAGTTCAATACCCAGTTAAGGCAGAGGGGAACTTTCAGAGGGAAATTAACAGGAGATAGCGGATAACTGACATCCATCAAAACATGGCACGTGGAACTAGAACAGTCTACCCCAGTGAGTGAAATAAAGGGTTCAGTACGACATTCCAACCACCTGAAGAAGGCCGGAGTGTACAACGGTCGAAACGTTGTAATAAATATGGCGTCAAAGATGAGGACAATATTCCGAATAATGTAAATAGTGTACATAATACCTCATCTCAGAAATATAGACAGATAATCCTTAGTGGGTTAGTTCAACTAGAATTATCTTATGAAATAACAGCAACGAGCCTTTAAAGATACTGAGAAATTACAGAGGACTGTGTCAAAGAATATTAAAGAAATACAAAGCTTCGTTCCGTCATAAAGAAAGCCAACAGATTCAAAATAGAATTTAAAGTGGGTGAAGAAAAGCAAGTAAGCCATAATCTAACCTACTAAGAGAACGTAAAATAGAAAGCAATTGTAATGGGCACTATGCAGAAACGATGGTAGGATAAACAGTCTCTATAGTCAATACTCTGCCCTTGACAAAGAAGCTGATGGATACAAACCGGATATCCACTAGTTGTTGCGAATGACAGGATTAAAAACTGAAATGGAAGGTTTTATTCTTGCTGAACAGAATCAATGCTTGCTAAATAGAAATTACCAAACAAACGAACTGAAAAAGTGTGGGGATTCCAATCGTAGATTCTGTGATGAATATCTTGTATCAGGTTGCACGGTATTAATATCCACCTAATATAAAACTTGGAATGAAAGATGGGCCAATATCTGCACCGGAAAATCTATAACTTTTACGGGAAGGAAACTGCAAGAAATTGGTATAAACATGTTATACCGGAACATACCTATTCTATTGTTAATAGACTCTCCCACACATAATAAGTAGTAGCAGTCGCCAGGGGGACTGAGTGGAGTTGGTGTGTCAGTCGATGTCGGACATTGAAGTATCAACCACCACAACTAGATTGCTGCGTCATTAACTATTATTTCAAGTTCCTAAAGGCATTAGTTTGATCCAGTGACAGGAGCCAAAAAGTGTGAGTTCAATACCCGGTTAAGGCGGTGGAGAACTTGGAGAGGGGAATTAACAGGAGATAACTGATAACTGATATCCATTAAACATGGCACGTGGAACTAGAACAGTCTACCCCAGTGAGTGAAATAAAGGGTTCAGTACGACATTCCAACCACCTGAAGAAGGCCGGAGCGTACAACGGTCGAAACGTTGTAATAAATATGGCGAAAAAGATGAGGACAATAGTCTGAATAATGTAAATAAGTGAAGATAGTCTTGCGAAATTGGTTGCAGAGGGGAGAATAAGTCATCCCCACCTAATAAGTCGCCAGTGGGGCTGAGTGGAGTTGGTGTGTCAGTTGATGTCGGACATTGAAGTATCAACCACCACAACTAGATTGCTGCGTCATTAACTATTATTTCAAGTTCCTAACGTTTTGTACGTCAAACCTCTTTTAGGACCGACTTAGTGAAATACAAGCCTCCACTGTGAAAAGTACTCTACAACAGAACATCACCCAGTCCTGCCTACAGTAACAATTTTATGGGACTTTACAAAACACACAGAATAATCTAAGCTAATAGCCCAGACATAGTGTTCAATTATGACGTCCTTTCCTATTGACATAGCAGTTTCTGTAGTCTGTAATGTAGCCTTGAAGATCTTCAACAAAACTATCAAAATAAAACGATATTGAAATGGAACTCTCATAAATAAGCACATGAAGACGTCTATTATTACAGTTGCGGTTGGAGTCATGAGTTTAACTGGAACATGTGATGGATTCATTGAACAGATCAGAGGCAATTCATGCTTTAAAGAAATACAAAAAGCCCAACTCACACCGTACGAAGAGATTTCTCTATGTAAAATATGTGTGTTTTTAGGATACTTTTATTTTTTGTTTTATACATTTATTTTTCACAAATGTTCAGTGGGAAATGCCCTCATGCCATTTTGGAATTTTTTTGGCTGAGAAAGAAAATGTTCAGAAGGGAAAATAATAATAATAATAATAATAATAATAATAATAATAAAATAGACCCTCATGTTCCATTTCCCCAAAATGAATATAAAAATCTCAGTTTGGGCAATACTACACTGGACAATGTGCAAACACTTTGGAAAATGTAAGCAAACTGTACAACATCGAGAAGCGCCGGTTACAGAAATAGAAAACCATTCTATGGGATTATACCATCCAATAAGACAAAAATAGCAAATAATAATAATAACCAGAAAGAAAAAATTGTTAATTATTATGGCTTTAGCGGATTATTACATAGCAACCAAGAATTTGAAATTTTATATACAAAAAAATAATAGAAAAATTATAATAATAATAATTAATAGTAGGTGAAGGAAGTACTAGAACAAACAAGTAGTAATATGGAAACCCCAATAATAATAAAATTATTATATATAAAAATAATTTTTATGTAATAATAATTCGGAGATAAAAAAAAAAAAAAAAAAAATTATAAGATAATTATTATTACACACCATAAGGTCTTTCCGCAGACTTACTGTAGTGTGTCCATAGCAGAATCGAATGATGATAATAATTATTACATAATAATTAATATAAAATTATTATTATGTAATAATATTTTTATAAAATTATAATTATAATAATTATTTAGTAGAATAGTATATATAATAATAATTATTATTAAAATAATATTTAATAATAATAATAAGATAATTATTATTATGTAATAATTATTATTATAATAAATATTATTATAATCATATAAATAAAAATTATAATGATAATTATTATTATAAGAATAATAATTATCATTATTATTACATAAATATTATTATAATCATATATAATATAATTATTATTATTATTATTATTACTATTATTATTAATATTATAATGAAAGAAATACAAAAAAAAATGTTCCTTATCAGCACAGTTCACTCCTCTGTCGATGTACAATATGTGTATTTTTTTTTCAAAACTATCCAGTGAAAGAAGATGCTATGTCTGTCGTTAGGTCTCTGGTCGGGACGTGGAAAGAAATGACTATACACCACAAATAAAATAATAATGAAAATGTAGCCTCGTTTTGAATTCTTTGGGTCTAGACACTGAATCTAACAAACGAATTTCTCCATTGGGACTTGTGTTCTTGAGGACATCCGTGTCTAAATTTCTGGAACTTATAAACCTAATATTTCCTCAATCGTTTTTACCAGTGCTCAATTTTACCGCTATTATTATTGCATATTTTTTGTACCAGAGCTTATATTGCAATTTTGTGTTGTTATTCATTGCTTTTTTTCTGGCACTCCTTATTACTTGTTCCCGTTTCTTTATTCATTACTATGCTTGGTCGGCTCAGGTAATTTTTGTGACCTAGCATATGTTTTGATTCTTTAAGTTTTCAGATTTTCCAGTGATGTTCTCTGTCTGTTATTTCGATCTAATTTCACAGGGGGGTGATCTTTCTTTTCCCACCATATGTGGTCAGCTTCGCCTGATTTTTCTATTTCCCCTAGTGTTACCGCTTTGCGATATTCTTGCAGTCTTACCTTAAGGGGGCGGTCTGTTTCTCCTTTATATTTCTTAACACAGCTGCATGGGATGGCGTACACGCAGTCCTTAGTCATGTTCTCGTGTATTGGGCGGGGGCTTACTCGGAAGAGGTGTCTGTGAAGTGTTGAAACCCATTTGATGTCATATGGACTACAGATCTTTTGTGTTTTCTCCGATAATCCCTTCACATACGGTAGGCAGACTGAAGCTGTTTTCTAAGTGTTGTTATCCACTTGTACCCTTGTATCGCTGGTTTCATGTACCCGGGGTTGTTGTTACGTTGTAGGGTACTGCTTATACTGATCATTTCTTGTTGATATGTCTCTGGGTCGCCACTTATGACTCGCTGTTGTAAGCAGCGGACGATCCCTTTCTCTGCACTGTATGGGTGCTAGGAGTCAAAGCTGAGGTAATGTCCTGTGAATTTAGGCTTGCGGATGACTTGAACACATACTTTATTCGACATATTAGTACATCCAAGAAGGCGAGGTTTTTGTTGTTTTCTCTCTCTGGCAGGTGGAACACGAACAGTCTACCGCGGTGGACGAAATAAAAGGTCCGGTTCGTAATTCCAATCAGCTGAAGAAGGCCGGAGCGTACAACAACCGAAACGTTGTGAATATGGCAATGAAGATGTGAATAACAGTCCAAAAAATTGAAATAATGTAAATAATCACAATACCGCCTCTCAGAGATAGAGATATTTTATATAAAAATAATTATTATTATAATAATAATTAGTAGCAGTAGCAGTAGTAGTAGAAGTAGTAATATATAATAATAATTATTATATATTAAAAATAATAATTATGTAATAATAATAATTATTATAATATAATTATTATTATGTAATAATAATTATATTATTACAGTGCAACCCGGACATAAGATCTCTTATATCCGGGTTTGGTCTATTTTATATACATTAACACAGGCTCTAATTTTTATGTTTATACATTCTTTTTTAAGTAAATGCTCTGTTTATAATAAACAGTATTAACAACATTTACCCGAATGTCCGAGAAATTTTCTTAGAAAATATGCGTCCTCCGACAGAAATCGTACCTGTATCCCATACGGAACCGTCATATAGCCTGACGTGCATTTACCGATTGAGCCACAGAAGAGCGTTTCGGTCAGCAAGGTCGATTTTACTGTTTTTAAACTACAATTTTCTATGATTTTCTCACGTACATTCATATCTGCTCAATACGTATCCAAATGTAAACAAATGACGTCTTATGAAATGGACAAAGTCCGCCAATTATTTTAAGATATTTTTATGTTTATATATTCTTGTTTGTTGATATAAATATTTAAGTAAATACTCTGTCTTATAATAAACAGTATTAAACAACATTTACCGGCCTGAATGTCCGAGAAATTGTCATAGAAAACATGCGTCCTCCGACAGGAATCGAACCTGTATCCTATACGTAACCGTCATTTAGCTTGACGTGCCTTTACCGATTAAGCCACAGATTTCTCTATCTGTATATCTATCTGCCTATCTATCATTCCGAACATTATCTATCTATCTATCTCAGTCTGTTAACATCTATCTATCTATCTATCTATCTATCTATCTATCTATCTATCTATCTATCTATCTATCTAAACCTGTTCCTATTTATCCTGATTATTATATACTTACGAATTCGTACCATACAATATTCTATAGGCAATAACTGCCGATTCCTCTTAGAAGGCCTCCATCTGCGGTGAAATATGAAACCCCAAATATCAAATCGCGACATACCACGGACAGATCTTATTTCAACCAAATCTTCATGCCACTTCTTCTTACTCCTCCTCCGCTTTGCTATTCCATCGACTGAATGCCATCTCTTTGTTTGCTTTTGGTTTTTGGTTTTCTTTATTATATAAAAGATATTTCTTTTCTTTTTATTTTTATTTTATTTTATTTTTTTTTTGTTCACGGTGATGGGTGGGTGTGCTGTTTTGAGTGAAGCAAATACCTCTTCTTTGTTCTCAACGAGATACATAACATTGTATAATTCCCGCCGGGAGGAACTGGTTTTGAAATCCAGAATAAAATATTATTATTGCCGTTTCCTTCGTTCGGAATACCTTTTCCTATCTGTCCCAGTTATATGTTCTTTTCCTCTGGCAACTCATAATAATTATCACTACAGCTGATAGGAGACGTTACCTAGTGAGGATCGAAATCGGGACAAAAGCTTAACCGGCCCGCACAACTATGAACATGGCATTTCTCTCGAAAGAGACGCTAATTACCCTAAAGATACGCCCAAGAAATAAGAAGAAAGACCCGTAAAAATTTCGCGGTTTTCCTATTTTATATAACTCCCTAAATCTTAATTATTCAATTAATGATTGAATAATCTCATAGCTCGTTCTACAACAAACAAATATCCGTAGAAATTCCCCATTTCATCGTTAAATAGTTGAGTTTAACAAGTTGAGGGTGATTTGTTTCTGATAAGTAAAATGATGGCCCATTGTTGCTGAGTCAGGAAAATTTCCATATCTTTTTCTTTTTGTTTGTTTTGTTTGATTAACGGCTTATCAACACTTTATGGGTCATTTAATGCCGAAATTTAATTGTCTTTAATTTAAAGGTTGTTTCATTAAGACGGATTATATATAAGGGTGTTTCATTAAGACGGATCAAAGTCAGCAGTTAATAAATCAATGTTATTTGTGAAAATTTATTTATTTCTCTATTGGATCATGTTATTTAAGTCATGGGAATTATGTGTAAAAAATAATATCACCCAAATGTCCGCCAAATCTGAAAGAAAAAGAAAAAAATCATTAGAAGTTTACACTTGCTTCACATTAAAATCGGTCCATGTTAGAGTGGGATCACATTTCACCTCAAGGTTCTAGGGTCCTTGTATATCAGATCCCTTTGTAAACAGAGGGAATGCTTGCTGGGTCTGAATATTATTGGACTCTAGTTTCTTGAAATTCATAATCCCACCCCCCCACTATTCGATTACATTCGTTAATTAAAAATTAATTTACACTTTTTTTTTAAATTTCCAGAATAAATAAACTTGATAAGTCCTGGGACGAAACCGGTTGTTTTTATTTTAGCTTTTGTTTTTAAAAATGCCTTATAAATATTGTCTTTTCCTATCTATTATTAAATTCTGTACCACGAAAAAAAAAACTATTTATATATATATATATATATATATATATATATGTGTGTGTGTGTGTGTGTGTGTGTGTGTGTCTCCCTCTCTCTCTCTCTCTGTCTCTCTCTCGGATTACTAACACAAAAATAGAGAATGTCTCATATCAAGAATATTTAACATTGAACATAAGGAAAAAATTAATTATTTTTAATAATATGTGGAAATCTCCGCTTTTACCTGAAGACGGTCGCGAGACTAGAAACACGTGTCGTAAAATTATGTAAAACAAAGCATAATATTTTTTTTTCTAAATAAATCCACATTACAACCAAAAAGTTTGCGGCACCTCTCTTTCTTCTTTTTAATATACATACGTTTCTCTCGTTGGAACCACTACAACATATTTCATTTATATATATATATATATATATATATATATATATATATATATATATATATATATATATATTACAGCCCAAGCAAAGAGTTTATGTCACCAGGACGCAAGGTGTAAAGGGAGTGAAAGTAAACGAAAAGAATTTACCGAGGTAAAAAGACAATAAGAAATAGGATTCAGGACGACAAAATATGGTGATTGACATTGCATTTAAAAATTTGAATATTGTAGGTCGTAGGAGAGAAAGAAATATGGAAGACAGCTCCATATACGAGAGGTGTGAGAAACGAAGTTATTATAATAGAACTTGCGGTTACATCTAACTAATTCATCAGTGAAACAGTGAGACCTAACTGCCAATCCGGCGGATTGAAAGTGACTGAAATCGAGATGTCAGTTCATGATCGATTGCAACACAGACCGTTCTTTGGAAATTATCAATCTCGACATATATTTTGGGAGCACAAAACCAGATATGGAAGCAGTATTCCATGCCCGTCATATATATATATATATATATATATATATATATATATATATATAAAGTAAGAAAGATTGATGATCCAAATGTCTTTAGTATTTTTGTTTTTATTTTTAAAAAACAGTGCTCTATCACACAAGTAGAGTCCAGATTATAATCATTTTTTTAATTCCAAAATTCGCTTGAAAATGAAACAGCACCAGGTACTTTAATTTAATTTAATTTCTTTGATTAAATTGGAAGTTTTTAGCTTCTGTCTTTGAAACATGGTAATTCCTGTGTAGCGATGGAATCATATTTTTTAAAATAATAATAAAAATTATATATATATATATATAATTGTGTATTTAGGCATCAATCCTTCGTTTATACATATTTCATTAAAGACGATAGAAAAGGTACAACGATAAAGCTTATTTTCATTTCAGCCTTTATAATGGCTAAATGTATAACGGAAAGCGCTAGGAATTATAGCACATTTGGACAGTTTCTACATACTCCGTGGCCAAAAGAGAAAACACTTGTTCGAACAAAAGGAAAAATTAAATAGAAAACTTAAACGTGGCACCATGTCTCTCGTCTTTAATGAAGCACACACACGCACACACACATACACACACACACATACATATATATATATATATATATATATATATATATATATATATATAAAGAAAGAAAGAACAGCAAGATATATAATCCGGTGTTCTTATAGATATTTTTATTTTTACAAAATAGTGCTCAATGTAAATTTACAGAGCATTAATATTATAAATTAATTGATTTAAAATATGGTTTAAATTCGCTTGAGAATGAAATGGAACTAATGTCTTTAATTTAATCACAAAATTAAATTCGTGGCTTTTAGCTTACATTTTTGAAACATGGTTAGAACTGTGTAAAGAAAAAAACCATATTTTAAATCAATTATTTATAATATATATATATATATATATATATATATATATATATATATATATATATATATATATATATATAATGCGTATGTCAATTTATCACTGTGTCACGCTTTGTCTCTTGTGTCATTTATTCCTAGAGGCTCTAGCCCAATATATCATATATTCTGGAATCAGTCCGATTCTGTGAGCAAATAAAAACATTCCGTGTCCGATCTGGACCGCTATCCTGATATTTTGGTTTCCTCAGATTTCGTTACTGCGATTTTTTAAGCGATTTTTGGCGACGAAATTTTTTGTTTGATAAGTAAGGACCTACATACACCAGATTGCCTTTAAATTAATAAATATCATTGAACTTTTAAAACATAAGCTTAAATATTAATGAAATACTTAAATGCAGCGAACGATTTTAAGTCCTTCTGTAGTTTATTGTTGCCTACCACATCTACGTCTCCCTACCTATTGTGATGAAGGTTCAATCAAGAACCCTCCACAGGAGCTAACTTAAATACAGCCCGATAAAAAGAGTTACAAAGGATAGGCATGATCGCTTGCATCTTGAAAACAAACGGTTTGTATAGTATTAAGAAAATCTTGTACTTCTTGCCGATTTCTCTGTATGTTTAGTCGAAATTGTTAACGGAATATACATTGTCATGGCATCAAGACAATGGGAAATAGGCAGTTATGCCATGAATCAGAATATGCTGCCATTATTTAAAGATTTAAATTTTTTATGACTTTGTCAATCTGCCTAGGCCAAGAAAAGTATCTTCTGTAAAAGAAGTTCCGATTGCTAATTCTTGAATCTTTCCTTGACTGACCGAATTTTTAGTAACTGACTCAGCATCACGATTGACCAATCCCAAAAGATACACACATTTCTACTCCCCATAGATTTTTTTTTTTCGACAAGTCCTAGCTTTTGTCCTAGAAAGGATTGGTACCCTTGCCGCAGTTATTATTTCAGTTTTTGCAGCTGTATTCACTGTTGGATATGCAAATGGACCAAGTGACGACAAGTCTCAAAACTGCTGCAGTCTACGTGTTTTTTATCTAATTTTAGCGATATTGTCCGAATGGCTTATATTCTATAAAATTTCCAATTTTTGACCGTTTTCACTGTCAGATCTTCAGGATTGTTCAAAGAGATTCAGTAATAACGAAAAAAAATCAAAAGGGACTGTCTATTGGTTCCTTGATTTGGTTTTTGGTTTGCTTATCAACCCATCAATGGCTTATTTAATGCCGACAAGATTTTTTATTGCTGGAAATATTTTTTTTTCAAAAATTACTTATTATCAGTTATCTCCTGTGAATTCTCCTCTCCAACTTCTCCACCGCCTTAACCAGGAACTGAACTCACAAAATACAAATTGCCACACACGTACATATATAAAGCCTGACGGGTCACATCTAAGCTACGCTTGGAAAATCGCTATATAAAGCCTGACGACTGCGTTCAAGCATGAAACAGACTGTCACCTCTGGGTGTTGATTCAATGTCTACTTTTATATTTACATACGCTCTATAATTGATATCGAACAATTTAACCCATAAATATAGTATACCTTAAAACTATATTTTTATCATATATATATATATATATATATATATATATATACACGGTAGAGTAATGGATAGCGGATTGAGGAATCAGAGAACCGAGTTCGAATTTTCCAGTCGGAAGAACAGACTGGTTTCTTTAGCCTTGGATGGCAACTGGTCTAGGAGAAGGACAACTCTGAATTCAGAACCTGCGGAGGAGACCTTGTGGCACGCAGTGCACTAGCTCTCTGTATTCGGGCCTTCAAAAAGTGTGGATGGTTTTGCACAAAACCTTCAGCATTATAATCAAATCTCATGTGCTGGTGTCGGGCTTTCGGTTCCTAGGAACCGATCTGCTTGACCCTAATACATCGAATTCGACAAGAGAGTCGAGTATATATATATATATATATATATATATATTAAGAAATGGACAAAGTCCGACAATTTATTTATTAAAGACATTTTTTTATGATTAACGTCCTTTTTATAGATACAAGTATTTTAAGTAAATGCTCTGTTTATAATAAACAGTATTAAATAACATTTACCGGCCTGAATGTCCGAGAAATTTTCATAGAAAATATACGTCCTTTGACAGGATTCGAACCTGCATCCTATACGGAACCGTCATTTACGCTGACGTGCCTTAACCGACTCGGCCACTCGAATTTACTGCTTATAAACTTCAATCTTCCATGAATCTCGTACATTCATAACTGCTCATGGTGTATCAAATGTAAACAAATGACGTCATATATTAAGAAATGGACGAAGTCTGACAATTTATTTATTAAAGACATTTTTATGTTTAACGTTCTTTTTTATAGATACAAGTATTTGCTCTGTTTATAATAAACAGTATTAAATAATAATTAAATAATGTTTATAATAAACAGTATTAAATAATAATTAAATAATGTTTAAGTAAATGCTCTGTTTATAATAAACAGTATTAAATAACATTTACCGGCCTGAATGTCAAAGGACATTCAGGCCGGTAAATGTTATTTAATACTGTTTATTATAAACAGAGCATTTACTTAAATACTTGTATCTATGAAAAGAACGTTAAACATAAAAAAAATGTCTTTAATAAATATATATATTTGTTTATTTATTTTGCGAGTTCTTTCGGTTTGTTTCGAAGATTGTCTGTATCTTCCGATGATTGTCAAATGTATCTTTGCTTTTTTTTTTTTGCCCCCGCGTAAGTGTGGGTAAATAGTTTTCTAATCTTTAAAAGTAAAGGAAATGAAAAGAAAAATGAAATGCAGAAGAATATTAAACAAAAATAGTTACCTCCAGAAATTCGCTAAAAATTATGGATATCTTGCATTGGCCGCATGTTTTTGTGTTTTTGCCGCCCGGAGCGACCCTCAAGTTTCCCGCCTCTCAGCAGAAGGAATACAATATTACAATGCACATTAACCCTTAAAGTTTATACACAAACACACATACGCACAAACACACACACACACACATACATATATATATATATATATATATATATATATATATATATATACTTGTGTATTTAGGCAGCAATTCTTCTTTCATGCACATTTCATTGAATACGAGAGTCAAGGTGCTTTTATTTAGTTTTTTCTACGATCTAATATTTTTTTTCTTTTCGGATGATAAATTATATACAAACTGTCCGAATGTTCTTTTATCCGACCGCTTTCGGCTATACATTTAGCCATTTTCAAGGATTAAATATTTTTACTGTATATATATATATATATATATATATATATATATATATATATTCACAAAATTGTATTGTTGGTAATAGTTTTTCTTCCAAAACGTATTGCTGGTATTTCTTTCATCAAAAATGTATTGCTAGTAACAATTTTTACAAAAATGTTTTGCTGATATTAAAACCTATTTTTACCCTTCCATATTTTTTTTCAAAATGTATTGCTGGTAAATTTTTTTCTTGAAAAGTTCATTGCTGGTCATAATTTTTTTCCAAAATATATTGCTGGTAATAATATATTCCTGGTAATAATTTTTTTGTTCAAAAATTTATTGCTGGCAATAATCTTTTACAAAAATGTATTGATGATATTAAAATTTTTACCCTTTCATTTTTTCCAAAAATTATTGCTGTCCATAATGTATTGCTAGTAAATTTTTTTTCTGCAAAATTTCATTGCTGGTAATATATTTTTCCATAAAAGTATTGCTGGTAATAATGTATTGCTGGTAAAAACTTTTTTCAAAAAAAGGATTGCTGGTAATAATGGATTCCTGGTAATAATTTTTTGTTTAAAAATTTATTGCTGGCAATAATTTATACATAAATGCGTTGCTGGTAGTAAAACCTATTTTTACACTTTCAAACTGTTTTGACCACAGTTTTGGGGTTAAATATTTGCCCATAGCTGGGACCCTAACAGGTGCTACCACCTCGTCGCAGGTTGGACCCGGGAACACCAGCAAGCAAGAACTCCTCAAAAGTTCCAGATCAGAGGCCTTGCTGTTGGACATAGTTTATTATTTTACCCAGGACGCGGATGTAGTTTATCGTCTAACACTGGACACTCAAAGGGAACATTGAATTCTTTATATAAGTTTAGCGAAACCTTCTAAATACATTTTTGCTTTGTTACAGAGATAAAAGCTGAACAACAGTCTGGCAAGATGGCGTCTGACAAGAAACAGTTGCTTTCCAATAAATCCTAATATGGAAAAAAATACACCAACTGTTATTCGACAATTTCTTCCTGTTGGACCCGGGAAACTTATTGCATTGTTTCGAGCGCTTGATAACGACCGCGTTACAATTTCTATTTAATATTTAATTAAAAATGAAAATCATTTAGAAAATATACATCGGCTAATTCAGTTAGAAATACGTGTCTTATCTAAAATATCTACACATCTTTGTTATAATAAACAGGAAGCATATATGTAAGCTTTGTGAATACAGAATTATACATATATATATATATATATATATATATATATATATATATATATATATATATATATATATTATTTAGCGTTTCACCCAAGCAAGGCGGAAGCCACTAGGACGCAAGGGGTTACAGAAAATTTAGAACAAGATCAGATAGGAGTGATAGAGGAAAGGATGAGGAGAAGGGTAGTGGATAGATCAAGTCAACTGGAGATGTGTGTGTGTGTGTATGTATATATATATATATGCCATTTTCCACCACGACAAGCAAGACCTCATGTTGCAAAACAGGTCTTGGAGAACTTTTACGCGTTGAAATGGAAAACCCTCCACCACCCACTGTGTTTTTCTTACTTGGCTTCTTCGGATTTTCATTTCGGTATTTATCATTTCACCCACGTGAAACGAATATGGCACAAGGCCGGTTTTATTGTGGGTTTCTCCGAGCCCGTAGGCTCGGCCAAAAAATAGCCTTTTGAAGCCGATTAGACGGGTTCAGGCCCTATCTACCTCCCGGACGAAACCTTGCCTTTTCGGCAAAGCCTCGTCTGGTTCCTCTCTGCTAACGCAGAGAGTTCGACAGACGTCGGAAGTCAGCCCAAGAACTTCTCGGTATTTATCATTTCACCCACGGAAACGAATATGGCACAAGGCCGGTTTTTTGTGGGTTTCTCCGAGCCCGTAGGCTCGGCCAAAAAAAATAGCCTTTTGAAGCCGATTAGACGGGTTCAGGCCCTGTCTACCTCCCGGACGAAACCTTGCCCTTCGGCAAAGCCTCGTCAAAGGTTCCTCTCCTAACGCAGAGTTCGACAGACGTCGGAAGTCAGCCCAAGAACTTTCGGTATTTATCATTTCACCCACGGGAAACGAATATGGCACAAGGCCGGTTTTATTAGGTTTCTCCGAGCCCGTAGGCTCGGCCAAAAAAATAGCCCTTTGAAGCCGATTAGATGGGTTCAGGCCCTGTCTACCTCCCCCGGACGAAACCTTGCCCTTCGGCAAGCCCTCGTCCGGGTTCCTCTGTTAACGCAGAGTTCGACAGACGTCGGAAGTCAGCCCAAGAACTTCTCGGTATTTATCATTTCACCCACGGAAACGAATATGGCACAAGGCCGGTTTTATTTGGGTTTCTCCGAGCCCGTAGGCTCGGCCAAAAAATAGCCTTTTGAAGCCGATTAGACGGGTTCAGGCCCTGTCTACCTCCCGGACGAAACCTGCCCTTCGGCAAAGCCTCGTCCGGGTTCCTCTCTGCTCGAGGCAGAGAGTTCGACAGACGTCGGAAGTCAGCCCAAGAACTTCTCGGTATTTATCATTTCACCCGTTCTCTGATGAAAAGTTTACGTGATTAAAAATTAACCCTCTACAGTCAGTCGAAAACTACCTCACAGCATTCTTCCAACAAAAGTCGTTTTTTGGGCGGGGGGGGGTGTTTACAAAAATGGCATCAGCAAGCTTTGTAGAACGATGGAAGAGAATTGTTAGAAACTATGGCGACAATGTACTTGAATAATAAATGTTTTTTTGTTGAGTATTTAAAATTTTGTTTTTGATTTTCTAAGAGGTCAGCAATATTTACAATGGCCTTGGGAAGTCTTGTGAGAAACTTCAGTTCTACAACTTGGTAGTTATAGCGATATTGTTGGTCTCAGGGACAAACTGGTCTGTAAAATACACATTATTCATACATCTTCTTCGGTATGCCGCGTCTCGTGAAGACATAGGCGTTCATGGCTTTCCACAATTTCTTCTCTCTTGTTGTTCTTTGTGACTTTTCTCCCTTTGCTAAGTCTTCCTTCCTCGCCTCTCACAAAAGCTAATCAGGTCAGTGATTCGCTACCCACTCTTTGACTCCCTCTCTTGCTTTCAATATGCCCCGTGAGGGGTGTTTACCATACCCTCCTTCCTAATTATATATCCAAGGAATTTCAACTGTGTTTTCCTGATATTTATTATAAATGTTTTTCTGTTGCTATTTTTAAAACTTTCACTTTGGTTACTCGCATCAGCCAAGCAACTATCACTATCTTCCTGTAGAGAAACATTTATTTCCGCTGCCACCAGTTTTCTCTTCATCCTTAGAGGGAATGTCCCGCATTCAGTGCCATAGAAAAGGGTGCATAATACATGGGAATCGCACACTTTTCTTTCTTTATTTTTTTCCTGTTTCTCAGGAACCTTGCTTAACTTTGGAATGCTCTCATTCAGTGTCGCATTTTCCATCTTCTTTTCAAACGCTTCCCAGATATTTCAACTTCTGCACCTGCTTAATGTTGATATCTCCAATTTGCAACAAATACCTCTGACTTTTTCTCCTGCAGACGACCATATTTTCTGTCTTTCAGCTTATGATTCGTCCATTTTTTTCTTGCTTTATTCTACTAGCCAATCCCAAAATGTTATCAGTTAACATATAAGCCTGATAACTATTATATATCTGTCTATATTTCTGAGATGAGGTATTATGTACACTATTTACATTATTCGGACTATTGTTCTCATCTTTGTTGCCATATTTATTACAACGTTTCGACCTTTCAATATATGTCTATATGTCTAAGAAGCGGTATTATGTACACTATTTATATTATTCGGACTATTGTCCTCATCTTTGTGGCCATATTTATTACAATGTTTCGGCCTTTCAATATCTGTCTATATTTCTAAGATGAGGTATTATGTACACTATTTACACTATTCGGACTATTGTCCTCCTCTTTGTCGCCATATTTATTACAATGTTTCGGACCTTCTGTATCTTTCTATATTTCTGAGATGAGGCATTATGTAAATTATTTACATTATTCGGACTATTGTCCTCGTCTTTGTTGCCATATGTATTTCAAAGTTTCGGCCTTTCAGTATTCTGTATATATTTCTGAGATGAGGTATTCTGTACACTATTTACATTATTCGGTCAATTGTTCTCATTTTTGCCGCCATATTTATTACAACGCTTCGGCCTTTCAATATCTGTCTATATTTCTGAGATGAGGTATTATGTACACTATTTACATTATTCGGACTATTGTTCTCATCTTTGTCGCCATATTTATTACAACGTTTTGTGAACGAAATGAAGTGTTCAGTTTGACATTTCAACCACCTGAAGAAGGCCGGAGCTTACAACGGCCGAAATTTTGTAGTAAATATGGCGAAAAAGATGAGGACAATAGTCTGAATAATGTAAATAACTATTATATAATATCAGTGGGAAATTATTAATAAACTTATAAAATAATAATCCATGAAGTTATATGGTATATTTTGTCAATAAAATACAAGGCGTATCGCAAAAATGTATGCATAATTTAAAGCTATTTCAAGAAAACAATTCAAACAGTTGGAACCAACTACAGGTAATATATTAACCCAGTGTTTCTCAAACTGTCAAATGTGGTTTACCGGCAGTTTTCTTTTTCAATGTGTTAGCTACCGGTAAGCAAAGTTTTCCAATAAGGCTGTGGGTGAGGTTGGAAGGCGCTACCCACTATTTTTTTTTTCTCGTGTGTGATATAGTTGAATCATTTTTAGATTATCTTTACTAAGCATGAAGAAATGGTCTCTTATTCATTCAAAGACGTGTTATCATTGACGTAACAAGTCTTCCCACTGTTCCAGGCATAGGTGCCATATTTGTACCATATAATTGTATAATAACGATCCGAAAAAATACTATTTGAACATTCGAAGTATTATTCATTTCTACCTGAAATACATAAAGGATATATTAAAAATTGCATTTTTTTTTATTTTATAATGATTTTGCTGCAATATGTCCATGATAATGCCATTTTCATATTCTTCGGTGTAGTTCCCACACCCTCAATCGCCACATTATGATAATGGTGTTGTCATACGTATTTTAGTTCACTGTTTTGCTGTTCATTATATCGCATCCGTTGGCTGTATTGACATTTAACAGTGAGTAACTGAAAAATGTAACCATAATAAATATAAAACTAAAATGGAAATATTAAAATAAAGTCGAGTCCGATACCCCGACAGTCTTTCGTGGAGTGGAATGTAACTACTGTCTCTTTCTTTCCTGGAAACACTACGCGTACCGGCAGACGATAGCTCGCGTACCGGCACCGATACGCGTACCACACTTTGAGTAACACTGTCTTACACTGCGCCGTTAATTGGTTTCAGCGGTTACGACTTAGCTCGAAAAACGACAAGTCGAAATAACCGCAATAACCGCAAATAAACACTCCCCATAACAGTATTACTCCCCTATTACAGTATTTGTGATATGTACGTACAGTATTCTGAATAAAATAATTAATTTCCACCTTATCTTCCAGCGATATAATGATATTACGCTTAGCATTAGCACTTGCAATGGGACTTTTCTTCGGAGACATGGGCAAAACGCTATTCTAAATCACAATTGAAATGTAAATGAAAGAACGTCAACGGCAGAGCACAGATGTAAACAAAACTGAATTCAAAATCGATGTTAGAGCGGAGCAAATACACGAGAGCCGACTTTCGGCATGAATTTTTAAAAGAACATTTGCTGAACATACCTATTATGCTATTTTTTATTTTTGATGATTTCACACACACACACACACACACACACACACATATATATATATATATATATATATATATATATATAACATAAACAATTCGTCAAACGATGATGTCGGCCGTCTGTCTTATCAACAACGGTGTGGAATGGGTTCATGTCTATAAAGTTAGATGAGGCAGGAAGTAGAATTTAACCGTGAAAGTTAACAAATAGAATTTGCCGAAAACGTCTAATACAGAATTTACTCATTTCAAGTGTTTCAATGTGAAAAAGGCACGAGACAATGGTCAGGAGAGGGTGAAAGGTATCTGTCTTAAAGGGAAGGAATTTTATTAAAATAAACCCGAATATTAACCTCATGACACCAATTTGATGTTTATATGAAAAAAAGGAATTTTTAATTTAAAATTAAAAGAGAAATAAAAATGAATCACAAAATAAATTTAAAATATATAGATAAAGGATGTAAGGGATTAATAGAAAGAGAGTTTGCGACATTTTCAAGTAGAGGAAAGTTTAAAAAAATATAATTAAAATAATGTAAAAAGGTTTTGGGATGGGGGAATACAATATTAAATTAGAATTAGTTTTTGGTCTTTCTGTCGATATTTGAAGAGTTAGAGGGGAGTGATTTTAGGTAGCTAATTAAAGTCAAACTATATTATGGAAATATGATAGCTAATTAAGGTAAGATTATATTATGGAAATTTGAATTTGTTTTTATGTCGACATTTTAACACTAATTCATTCCTCTGGATTCAATAGTTAAATTTGATTATTGTATTTTTTGCTTCTAAACATATAAACCACACCTGTCTCTAAGACTATTAGGATTACGTGTAGAACCTATAATTTCCCAAAATATGTGTGCGCTCAAACCTTTCACCTTCAATTCCAAAAATTTTTGATAGCTGGAAAATAAATTTAATTATGGGTGCGTATTATGGATGAAGACGTATTATTGGTTTGGTTTGGTTTGTTGTGTTTTACGGCATATCAGCACTTCAATGGGTTATTTAATGCTGACAACTTTTTTTTTTTTCCTGGTAATATTTTGTTTTGTCAAAAATCTATTTCTGATAATATTTTTTTTCTTCAAAAACGTATTGCTGGTAATATTTTGTTTTGTCAAAAATATATTGCTGGTAATAGTTTTTTTTTTTTTTTTCTTCAAAAGTTTATTTCTGGTAATAATTTTTTTTACAAAGTATTTCTGGTATTAAAACCTATTTTTACACTTTTTAACACTTTTATAATTCTTTTTACCTCACTTTCGGGGTTAACTATTTGCCCATAGCTGGGGCCCTAACAGTTGCTACCACCCCGGGTCAGGGTGGACCTGGGAACACCAGCAATTAAGAGGTGGTTCCACGCTCCTCAAAACCTCCTGAGCAGAAGCCTTGCTGTTAGGCGTAGTTTATCGTCTTACCATAGGACGTGGGTGTAGTTTATCGTCATACCCAGGACAAAAAGACGTGTTATACATGGGGAATTAGGGTATTTGTCCATATAATATTTAAGAAAAACCGACGTATCTTCGAAAATGACTTAAGCCGAAACGACTTAAGCTGAAGGATCACTGTATATAGGCATCATCTCGGCTATTTATTTTTTTTTTCGCTAAGTAACAGATAAAAGCAAGTAGGGAATGAAGAACGTTTGTCACTGTATATCAAAT
>CAHIKZ030001902.1:3617500-3625000 GCA_903632075.3 Acanthosepion pharaonis
AAAAAAAGCGGACAAAAGCGTGAATAATAAGCCTATTATAATTGAGCTTCTCCCTCCCTTTCGTCAGTTAACACGACCGTTACGTCCTGTCGATACTTCATAAATAATAGACTATTCAGCGTTTTGATCGTGTGAAAAGAGGAAGGAAAGACATTACTTGGTTTCGGTGAGAAAAGGAAAAAAAATGGGATGAGAGAATCAGATACTACACTTTGATCTCAACCAAAAGACCGAGAAGTATTGGCAACCGCAATAAAGTGCCATTTTTCAGACGCGCACAATCGAACGATGTAAACTGAGTAAGAAATCACCAAAAATCCAATTACCATACATTAAATTAAACAACATCGTCTACTGAATTAATTTAAAATTATTATTAAGAGAAATGTTAGAAAGACAGGTCTTTGACTAGAAAAAAAAGAAAAAAATTAAGGGAAGATAAAAAAAAAGTGTTTACCGTCTCCTGCCAATCCCTCATAAATAATAAACTATTCCGTTTGGAAAGAGGGGAAAGGAACGATTTGATTTCAGTGAGAAAATGAAAGAAGGCAAGACAATTGTGTTTAACGGCTGTTTCAGTGAAATTTAAAAAGTTGTCAAGTTCAAATCTTTTCATTTGTATCCTCTTACTTCTTAAAATAACGATCGGCATTCATTCCTATTGTTCGTTCAAGTTGCTAAGCTCAAATATTTAAGGATTCGATAGGGATAATTCTACAAATATTTTTGTCGTAGAACATACTATTAACTTATTTAAACATTAAGTTAAGAATTAAGATTTATCTGAAAATTAAAATAGGAAAAACCGTTAAATTATCATGGTTTTTTCTAATATTACTACTACTACTACTACTAATATTAATAATAATAATAATACTAAACAAAAAGAATTGATGTAACTCTTCCAATAATTTTCAACAGTTAGGAGATCATGATTTAAGAAAAAAAAAGGAAAACTAAGGGAAAAAAAGACAAAAATGAAAAACATTATTTGACAATGTTAAACAATATTTCTTTATCAAAGACTGCTTTTCTTATCTTTTCTTAAATCACGCTTTTAACTGCTGTAATAATAATAATAATAATAATAATAATAATAATAATAAGAAGAAGAAGAAGAAGAAGAAGAGGAAGAGGAGGAAAAATAAAACCATGACGATTATGACGACAAACATGAATTTAAGGATGACATTTGCTGTTGCTGCTGTTAATGATGATAATTATGTTGCTGATGATAAGGTGGAGAATCATATTCGTTAATGGTTCTACTACTACTACCACACCACTACCACCAACAACAACAACCACAATAATAATAATAATAATAATATTAATAATAATAAGAAGAAGAAGAAGAAGGAGTAGAAGAGGAAGAAAAAATAAAACCATGATGATTATGATGACAAGCAAGATGATGATGATGATGATGATCACGCTGCTGCTGCTGCTAAAGTAGAGGATTATATGTCTTAATGTTTTCACTACCACTACTATTAACAGTATCATTAATAATAAAATATTATTATTAATAATAAAGGAAGAAGAAAACGTATTAGTAGTAGAAGAGGAAGAAGAAAAAGAAGAAAAAGAAAAGAATAAGAGAATATATTATCAATAATAAAATAAGATATTATTATTATTAATAATAGAAGAAGAAGAAGAAGAAGAAGAAGAAGAAGAAGAAGAAGAAGAAGATATGTAAAGTTTTATGACTCAGCAACAATTGGCCATCGTTTTATTGATCAGATCCAACACGCTTGGGACAATCCAGAATCATTCTCATATATCAGGGCGTGGGATATCTATTACTATTCCTATAACTTGTAGCTCTTAGAAATATTTTTTTCCTTTAACTGGCTTCTCATTTATCGTTCCGCAATCTATTCACTTAAGCTCGTCATTTAGATGATCTGATGACATCTCCTATCCATTTTGCCTACGATATGTCCTGTGGGTGTCAAATTCTCCAAGACTTCCTTCCTCATTATGAGTCCAAGAAATGTCAGCAGTTCTTTCTCGTTCTTAGTTTAATCGTACTTTTTGTTTTCTATTTTCTTTAAGACTTGTTTACACGATCTGACCATGGAATTTCCAGCATCCTCTTCTAGAACCATATTCCTGCTGCCTTGATTTTTATCATCATCTTTGATAGGAGGACCGATATTACATGAAAACTCCACGCACTTTTCTTGATTTCTAACGAAGATTTCCTGTTTCCTAGTATTTTGCTGGGCTTTTGGAAGGCATCTTTTCGCTATTTCAATACGCGTTCGGATTTTGGTTTTACATGTTCGACCCTCTGTTAAAACATTTCCCAGGTATTTAAACTTCTGCACCAGCTTGATGTCATCATTTCCAATTCATAGTGTGGATCTTGGACATTGTAGTGGACCATGGCTGCGATGTTGTTGATAGAATTAGAAGAACACACGTGGGTAGAAATTTCCTGCTAGACGGTCCAACTACATGAGAAAGTTGGACTTTAATTAAGTCCAAAGAAGGCAAAGAAAAACAAACACAAGACTGATAAATATATGCATAGAAATATATATATTAATAACAAGTTACATGGACAGTTACAATGTGTGTGTGTGTGAATATTATATGTGTGTGTGTGTGTGTGTGTGTGTGTGGTGAGTGTTCGTACGTACGTGTATTGTGCTTAGCGTGTTCCCAGCATTTGGGAAACGCTATCTCTGTGAGCGTTTACATCTGCGAGGTGGTAAGGCTGAAAGCCTGAGAAAAAGAGAGAGAGAGACAAAGGGTCAGCGACTATTTATAGCCAGAGAAGAGACCCCAGTTGAAAGGGTTAACGAACTAAAGGAGGAGTTAACTCCGACAACATGTTGTCTTGCTGAATCCGTCTCCTTTCAAATGACCGATAGTCCTTTCTTCTCGCTTTCCTTTACAGACATTTCTAGGAGGTCCTGTAGTTTTCCTTATAAAGTATGTAATTAACAGAAATGTTCAGAGAATCTTGAGAAATGGAGTTAAAAGACATATCATGAACGCACAACTGGTTTTAATGAAGAAAACAAGGAATACAAAATTAAGATGGAGAAGAAATGAAAGAAAACAGGCAGCCGATCTCGTGGACACTCATTTCACGATGCTAATTAGTGTCAGAGAAAAACTTATTAATAGACAAGCGTGAAGAGGTCAAAAAACGCCGAATTAGGGTCAAAGCACTCGTTTTTAGATAGTTTTAGCAGAGGACATTTTGATGAATTTTAATGCTTTTTTTTTCTTTTTATTTCTTTTCTTTCTTTCTTTTTTTTAATGTTTTCGTCATTCAGTTAAAGTTTCAATGAAATATAATCATCCAGTTTAGATGGAGAAAAAATTCTATTAAAAAAAAATACTACTACTACTACTTACGGAAAATTGAATGAATTGATAAATGAAGAACAACAATAACAACAACATCTACAACCACAACAACAACTATTACCAATTAGGAAAAGGTGGAAGTATTAATAAGAGAGGAAGAACAAAAAAAATCAACAAGAATTGCTACTACTACTCATACTATTGCGGGCAAAAGAGGAATAATCAATAGCAGAAGAATAAGGAGGAGGAGGAGTATGAAAGAAGGTGGAGGAGGAGGAGCACGATGGGAAAAGAAGTAGGAGGAGGGTCGGAAGAAGATGGAGGAGGAGAGGAGAAGGGGGAGAGGGTGGAGGAGGAAATGAAGAAGAATGAGAAGAGGAAAGGAGAAGAAGAGGAGTAGGGCAGAAGAAGGAGGAGGGGAGAAGACGAAGAAGGAGGAGGCGGAAGAAGAAGAAGATGGGAGAGGAGGAGGAGAAGAAGAAGAAAAAGAAGAAGAAGAAGAAGAAAAAGGAGAAGAAGAAGAAGGAGAAGAAGAGTAGGGCAGAAGAAGGAGGAGGGGAGAAGACGAAGAAGGAGGAGGAGGAAGAAGAAGTAGGGAAAGGAGGAGGAGGGAAGAAGAAGAAGAGTAGGGCAGAAAAAGGAGGAGGGGAGAAGACGAAGAAGGAGGAGGAGGAAGAAGAAGAAGATGGGAGAGGAGGAGGAGGGAAGAACAAGAAGAAGAACAGTAGGGCAGAAAAATAAGGAGGGGAGAAGACGAAGAAAGGAGGAGGAAGAAGAAGAAGATGGGAGAGGAGGAGGAGGCAAGAAGAAGAAGAAGAAGAGTAGGGCAGAAGAAGGAGGAGGGGAGAAGACGAAGAAGGAGGAGGAGGAAGAAGAAGAAGATGGGAGAGGAGGAGGAGGTAAGAAGAAGAAGAAGAGTAGGGCAGAAGAAGGAGGGGGAGAGAAGACGAAGAAGGAGGAGGCGGAAGAAGAAGAAGAAGAAGAAGAAGAAGAAGAAGAAGAAGAAGAAGAAGAAGAAGATGGGAGAGGAGGAGGTGGAGGAGGGGGAGAAGAAGAAGAATAAGAAGAATTGTGAGAAACCGAAAAAAACGAACTAACAAAATGTTGGAAAAGAGAGAAAAAAAGATATCTTCTTTCCATTTACCTGGGCAGTTATGGGGAGTGGTTTTGCTGAAAAGAGTACACGCCTCTTCGCTTTCCTATTAGAAGACAGCCTGCGACAGAACATTCTTTGTCATGATACCTGAACATGAGCCCGAGCGTCGAAATGCGGATTTGCGCTATTTCCCCAAGGGGCATAGCGTGATGTGGGCACAAGTGAACGCCCGCAACCCGACTCTCAGATTTTATGTAAGCCAATGCCTTTACAATAATATTAGCATTAACCAACCGATACTGGGAAACATTCTAAAAATATATAAACTTTATTTCATGATTGATTGATTCGTTTTCTACGGCTTATCAACCCTATGCAGGTTATTTAAAGCCAGAACACGTGTTCTCGTACGATCACCGAAATTAAGCAACCTCGAGTCTAGTCAGTACCCAGATGGGTGACCGGTTGGGAATACCAGGTGCTGTAAGCGTGGATGTGCAAGTGGTGTAATAAAAACGCTCGGAATTGAAAATCGGAGAGCCAAGTTCCATTTCTAGTCGGTTCGTTATATTCACTTACGCGCACATACTCTTAAGAAAGGTATGAATACACCGCTTACCCCCAGGTATGGATTAATTAGTAGGACTTGTATCAGTAAATCATTATTATCTACAAAATACTTTTAAGATCTAAAAATATTTTCTGAATTTAAATAACCTGCAAAAAGCCGTAAAAAATGAATCATGGAATTATTTTTCAATAATGTTGGCATTAACCAAACACTTTCGATAAGATTTTCGGTATATAATCTCTGGATATTCGTATCCCTGTCTGTTAGTGTAGGTGACAATTCCCTGTTGCAAATGCCTGCTCAGACACATTGGTGTTTGTTCAACTGACACAGTGATCACCCTTAGTTTATACTGCAATTCTGTTGAACAATCCCTAGTTACTGCTTCTGGAAGAGAGTGAAGTATCTGGCGGGATCAGCAGTTTGAACAGGCCGGTACGCTCATACCCTCGGTCATGAAGACTTGTGACTTTGTGCTAGCCTAACCATTAGCCAATTTCACTCACAAGTTTCGGGTTAACTAGTTGATTGGCTTTCAGGCACATTCCAACGCTCAAACGTCGTTAACAATTCCTCACCACTACGAGGCATCATTATACCAGCAAATACGGTAGATTTTTAATGACACGTCTAAGATCTCTCTAACATTGGGAATATTTGGATTAATTTTATAATAATATTAATAATAATAATAATAATAATAATGAATAAGTATGAACACCACCCAGACCCGATTACGGAGATAGGACCTAAAACAATTTTATGGGACTTCACATTACACACAACACAATCAAAGTTAATCTCCGTCATCGTTATTAGAGACAAAAAAAGTGCCTCTTTATTGATATGGCAGTCACTGCAGACTGCAATGTATCTTTGGTTTGGTTTAGATTGGTTTGGTTTATTTTGTTTTACGGCATATCAACCTCAATGGGTTATTTAATGCCGACAAAATTTTTTAGGATAGATTCGTATGAATAGAATATGTATTCTTTGGTTTAGATTGGTTTGGTTTATTTTGTTTTACGGCATATCAACCTCAATGGGTTATTTAATGCCGACAACATTTTTAGGATAGATTCGTATGAATAGAATATGTATTCTTTGGTTTAGATTGGTTTGGTTTATTTTTGTTTTACGGCATATCAACCTCAATGGGTTATTTAATGCCGACAACATTTTTAGGATAGATTCGTATGAATAGAATATGTATTCTTTGGTTTAGATTGGTTTGGTTTATTTTGTTTTACGGCATATCAACCTCAATGGGTTATTTAATGCCGACAACATTTTTAGGATAGATTCGTATGAATAGAATATGTATTCTTTGGTTTAGATTGGTTTGGTTTATTTTGTTTTACGGCATATCAACCTCAATGGGTTATTTAATGCCGACAACATTTTTAGGATAGATTCGTATGAATAGAATATGTATTCTTTGGTTTAGATTGGTTTGGTTTATTTTGTTTAACAGCATATCAACCTCAATGGGTTATTTAATGCCGACAACATTTTTAGGATAGATTCGTATGAATAGAATATGTATTCTTTGGTTTAGATTGGTTTGGTTTATTTTTGTTTAACAGCATATCAACCTCAATGGGTTATTTAATGCCGACAACATTTTTAGGATAGATTCGTATGAATAGAATATGTATTCTTTGGTTTAGATTGGTTTGGTTTATTTTGTTTTACGGCATATCAACCTCAATGGGTTATTTAATGCCGACAACATTTTTTTATTACTGCCACAACATCAGCAATATCACAATATTTTGTTTTGTCAAAAATCTGTTTCTGGTAATATTTTTCCCTCAAAATTGTATTGTGGGTAATAATTTTTTTCAAAAATATATTGCTGGTAATAGTTAACTATTTGCCCATAGCTGAGAACCTAACAGGTGCTACCAGCCATGGTTCAGGGTGGACCTGGGAACACCAGCAATTAAGAGGTGGTTCCACGGTCCTCAAAACCTCCTGATCAGAAGCCTTGCTGCTGGAAGTAGTTTATCGTCTTACCTAGGATGCGGATGTAGTTTAACGTCTTACCCAGGAAAGGAATGTATCTTTGAAGATATTAAAAAAAACTATCAAAATACAAGGACCTTGAAATCTAAATCTCAAAAATGTGGCATGTGAGCACATCCCTGTTGTAGTTGGGTTGAAAAGATTCCAATAGACCCTCTGAAGGAATACCTGGAAGCCCATGCCTTAAAGAAATACAAAAAAATATTCTCCCAATTACAGCCCACACCTTACGAAGGCCTTTATCTATACAAAATATGTGTGTTTTTTTATATAAATTTTATAATGTCTTTTTTTTTATAACTGTTAATATGCATATCTCACAGACGATTAATATTGTAATTTATTCCAACCTTATTGTGTTCTTGTGCCTTACTCTGATAGATTTATGACAGATTATTACTCTATAATATGGCGCTTCATGTTCCAACAATTTCCAAGTTCAGACCTGTTCCGAAATTGCCTTTCGTGTTTATAA
>CAHIKZ030001902.1:3627500-3647500 GCA_903632075.3 Acanthosepion pharaonis
TACTCCACTCCCGGTGACCATCTGTTCACTGCCATTCCTTCTACTTTCCAGTATGAAGTTCTTTGCTTCTCTGCCAATAAATGCTTTCACAAACTTTTTCCTTGCGTAAACATCGAACTTTTTTCTTTCCGTTCTGCCTCTTTCCATTTTAACTAAGGGGAAAGAAATAGTTCTTTTTTTTTTTTTTTTTTTTTTTTTTTTTACTCAATCGCTTTTTTCACTTACCTTTGTCGTAAAATTACGTTTTACACATCTTGCTTTTTCATTATGATGTGAATTTTGGATTTGGATTCTTTTCTTCTGATTCTGTGATGTTTTTTTATTGTGTAATATTATTCTCAACCTTTCTTTATTCTTGCAAAGAATTCTCATTCTAGAATGTTCTTGTTCATTTATTTATTCTTAATAAAAATAATTTAACTAAACGAATCTTATTCACTTCATTATTCTTTATTTCATATAATAAACAAATATTCTCTTTCTTCTTTTTTCTTATTCTATATCTTCTTGTTTTATTTATTCCTTAAATTTAATAAGAATAATTATTCTAGACAATTGTCATTCGTTTCTATATACTTTATTCTTATTAAAATGTAATTATTCTAAATTATACTTATCCGTATTGTTATATTAAGAACAATTATTATAGAATCCTCTCGTTCGTTTATTTATTCCATAAACTTGAGGAGAATAATTATTCTAGATAATTGTTTTTCGTCTCTTTATTCATTATTGTTATTAAAAATATTCTAAATTAATCTTACGTCGTGTTATTTGATTCAAAATTCTTATTCTAGATCTTGTTCGTTTATTTATTCCTTATATTTAATAAGAATAATTATTCTAGATAATTGTCATTCGTTTCCATATTATTATTAAAAATATTTATTCTAAATTATACTTATCCTTGTTATTCACATTAAGAATAATTATTATAGAATCGTCTTGTTCGTTTATTTATTCTTAAATTTAATAAGAATAATTATTCTAGATAATTGCAATTCGTCTCTTTATTCTTCATTCTTATTAAAAATAATTATTTTAAATTATACTTACCTGTATCGTTATTCATATTAAGAATAATTATTATAGAAACTTCTTGTTCGTTTATTTATTCTTACTCTTATTCTTATTCAGAATAATTGTTTTAGACAATTCATGCTTGTCTCTTTATTCTTTATCCATTTTATAAAATATATCTCTATTCAGATTCCCAGGTACAAATCATCTGTGATGTTTTTAACCATGGAGCCTAAGGGATTTCATGTATAAGAAGAATTATTTTAGAATTTTCTTTTCGTTGCATATTTTTAATAAGAATAAATTATTCTCGCATTTTCTAATTCGACTCTGCAATTTTTTATTATAAATAATTATTTTAGAATTCTTTATCATTTCATCATTTTTATTCTCATTAAAATACGTACGCTAAAATTTTTCTAATTTATTTTCTTTCATTGAAAATTATCATTCTACAATGTTCTTATTCGTCTATTTATTCTTTAATCGTATTAAGAATAGCTGAACTATTCACTTCTTCGTTTTTTTATTCTTTTCATACTTTATGTTCGTTAAAAATTATTATTCTTCAATGTTCTTATATGTCTCTTTATTCTTTAATCGTATTAAAAATAAATAAACTATTCTGTTCTTGTTCGTTTTTTACTCACTATTATAATGAAGTGCAATTATTATACGACATTATTCGTCTCTTCATTCTTTATTCTCGTTAAAAATTATTATTTTTCAATGTTCTTATACGTCTCTTTATTCTTTAATCGTATTAAGAATAATTAAACTATTCTGTTGTTCCATTCTTATTCTTATGAGGAACAATTATTCTATGATCCTCATTCTTTATTCTCATTAAAAATTATTATTCTACAATTTTCTTATTCATCTCTATTCTTTAATCGTATTACGAATGTTTAAAATATTCTCTTCTTGTTCGTTTTTATTGTTTATTCTTATGAAGAACAATTATTCTATTATCTTAGTCGTTTCTTCATTCTTTATTATTTTATTCTAAATGAATTATATTTGTCCCGTTATTCTTAATAAGAATAATTATTCTAGAATATTTTCGCTCATCTCTTTATTCTATATTTATAATAATAATAATAATAATATTATTATTATTATTATTATTATTATTATTATAAATATAGAATAAAGAGTTAATAATATAATAATAATAATAATAATAATTATTATTATTATTATTATTATTATTATTATTAAATAGCCGCGCCCGTTTCTTTTTTTCTTAGAAAAACAACCAAAATAGAATAATCAATCGAAGGTTGGTAATGGACGATAATACTTAGGACAAGAACAACACATATAAGATTCGCCAGCGGCGCGTAGAAAAAGTATTCAACTGCTAGAAGGGAGTCAAGCGAATTCCACAATGAATCACCAACTCTAGGATATCTACCAACCGCCCTACGCGGTCAGATGTGGCACAAGGCCGAATTTATTGTGGGGTATACGAACCCGTAGGCGCGTCCAAAAATTCTCTGTAGACTCCGTATAAACCGGGTCGGGTAACGGTTTCTCGAGACAAGACTCTACCCTCCGACATAGTGCCACAGCTAACCGCGTGGCGCGGTTGGTAGATATCCTTGCTTCGAGAATTAGTCTATAGAGTTAGAGATTAGTTTCCTACTGTGCTGGTCAAACTCTCTGCCACCGGGCCGAGAGGATCCCCAGACGTGGTTTTGTTACATCAGCGAGCACCGAAGATTAGTATAGAAGATTTCTTTTGGGTCTCTTTGCGGTGAAAAACACATTGATTCGGAAATTTTTGCAAAACTAAAATATTTGTCGGATTTTAATGAAACTTTCTGGATTTATTCATAAATGAATGAAATTATTTTAGAAATCTTTCTTTTTTATAAAATGTTGGTAAAAATATTTTTACATCTGTTAAAATTATTTGCTTTAGGAAATTTTGAAAAATTAATTTTTCAGTCGCTTAATGTTTATATTATTTATACACGAATTGGAGAATTTAAATCATCAGTTTTTTTCTAAGACTTAACATCCAGTAACGGAAAATCTGCTATGAATCGTAAAATAAAAAATGCAGTGAAACTAAGACATCATTTCACTAGAAAAGTTTTTAATTGCTTTTATGAATAAAATATATTATGGATATTACTGTGGTTAATTATTTTCCCTGAATAATGAAGTTTTACAAGAATTGTTTTCATTTTTTTAATTTAATTTATTAGAATAAGTTTTGAATTTTTTAAATTTCTTTATTAATTTTTACCGGTTAGGTGATATTGTTATTAAGTAAAAACTATAGATTAATCATAATTAAAAACTATAAATTAGTCATAAATTGAAAAGCTAAATACAGTTTAGCGACTTCCAGTATGTTTTAAATAATTTTGAATTTTGTTGAGTGTATATATAAACGTGCCGATTCGTGCAAATATGGATGTCCATACACGACAATATCAGAAATAAAAGCGATAACTATAGTAAATTTGAAGCCAAAGTACATAAAATTCAATAAAACGTTAGATTACGGAGAATCTTTTTCTTAAATTTTAAAGATTAATGGATGGTTAAAAACTAAATAAAAAAAGCGCTCGCGTTATATTCCCAAAGTTATTTTTACAGATATGGCTATCGTGAAAAAAAATGGGTAAACTTTCTTCTGTCAGTCAAGTTGTTCACCTGACAAAACCTATATAAACTAACACTCTTTTTTTAAAAAAAAAAATGCATTTCTGCGATATTTAAAGTAAGCATTATTTGTTTTAAATCAGATTTAGGGACTTACACAAAAACGCAATACCTAAAGTTTAAAGTGAATTTTTAAAAATGAAAAATCTTTCTTGAAGCTTTTATTTTTAATTTCAAGCTAATAGATTAAATTTAATATTTCCAGTAAGCAGTATTTCAAAAAATAATTTAAAATGAATGAAAAGAATTCTTTTTCAAAAATTAAAATAGGTGATTAGCGCCCGTGTTTTAGTCTTAAAAAAAATCACAATATAATTGCTTTTATCATCGCATTGTAATTTTCTTTCTTAAAAGATCTTTCAAAAATAAAATATATTTTCTGAAACTTTATTTGAAGAATATTGAATAGGTTATGTGTAATTTATCTGATTTGAAATAAATATTATTTACTGTAAGTTTAAAATATGGTAGAAATGCATTTTTAACCAGACAGTAGCCGGGTTTACATGTCTGACAAAGTAATGACGGAACTACTGCTGTTCTATGGAGACATTATTTGTAATAAATAATTGAAGAAAATGATGTAAACTTTTTTTATTTATTTTTCAAGTATTTAGGAATCAGAAAGATCCAATAAAATAGTCTACGCAATCTAATGATTTTATTGAATTTGAGAAATGTTGTCTATAAATTTACTATATTCATCGCCGTTTTTTGTTTTTTTTTTATGATAAAGGTCGACCGTACTTACAAAACAGAATGGTTATACACTAATAAAGAAAATTCAAATTTCTTTTTAAGATATTCGTGTCAGCGATATAGCGACAACACCGTGATCTAGGCGTAAAAACTGGTTTAGGATGAAAGTTATGCGGAATCAGGGCAGAGATATGGCGACAGCAACAAGTTCTAGGCGTTGGGGATGAAAGATGAGCGGAATCAAGACGATGGCACAGCGAGAACACAATGTTCTAGGCATAAAACCTACGTTTGCGATGAATGATGAGCGGAATCAAGACGATGGGACAGCAAGAACACAGTGTTCTAGGCATAAAACCTACGTTTGCGATGAATGATGAGCGGAATCAAGACGATGGGACAGCGAGAACACAATGTTCTAGGCATAAAACCTACGTTTGCGATGAATGATGAGCGGAATCAAGACGACGGGACAGCGAGATGAGGCATAAAACCAACGTTTGCGATGATGGGACGATGGGACAGCGAGAACACACAATGTTCTGGGAACCTACGTTTCGATGAATGATGAGTGGAGAACACAGCGAGAACACAATGTTCTAGGCATAAAACCTAAGTTTGCGATGAATGATGAGCGGAATCAAGACGATGGGACAGCGAGAACACAATGTTCCAGGCATAAAACCTACGTTTGCGATGAATGATGAGCGGAATCAAGACGATGGGACAGCGAGAACACAATGTTCCAGGCATAAAACCTACGTTTGCGATGAATGATGAGCGGAATCAAGACGATGGGACAGCGAGAACACAATGTTCTAGGCATAAAACCTACGTTTGCGATGAATGATGAGCGGAATCAAGACGATGGGACAGCGAGAACACAATGTTCTAGGCATAAAACCTACGTTTGCGATGAATGATGAGCGGAATCAAGACGATGGGACAGCGAGAACACAATGTTCTAGGCATAAAACCTACGTTTGCGATGAATGATGAGCGGAATGAAGACGATGGGACAGCGAGAACACAATGTTCCAGGCATAAAACCTACGTTTGCGATGAATGATGACGGAATCAAGACGATGGGACAGCGAGAACACAATGTTCAGGCATAAAACTTACGTTTGCGATGAATGATGGCGGAATCAAGACGATGGGACCGAGATCACAATGTTTTACGTTTGCGATGAATGATGAGCGGAATCAAGACGATGGGACAGCGAGAACACAATGAGGCATAAAACCTACGTTTGCGATGAATGATGAGCGGAATCAAGACGATAGGACATAAAATGTTCTTGGCATAAAACCGTTTGCGATGAATGATGAGCGGAATCAAGACGATGGGAACAGCGAGAACACAATGTTCCAGGCATAAAACCCACGTTTGCGATGAATGATGAGCGGAATCAAGACGATGGAGAACACAACAGCGTTTGCGATGAACACAATGTTCAATGTTCCAGGCATAAAACCTACGTTTGCGATGAATGATGAGCGGAATCAAGACGATGGGACAGCGAGAACACAATGTTCTAGGCATAAAACCTACGTTTGCGATGAATGATGATGGGCGGAATCAAGACGATGGGATCAAGACGATAGCGAGAACACAATGTTCTAGGCATAAAACCTACGTTTGCGATGAATGATGAGCGGAATCAAGACGCATAAAATGGGACAGCGGAATCAAGACGAACAGCAATGTTCTAGGCATAAAACCTACGTTTGCGATGAATGATGAGCGGAATCAAGACGATGGGACAGCGAGAACACAATGTTCTAGGCATAAAACCTACGATTGCGATGAATGATGAGTGGAATCAAGACGATGATGGGACAGCGAGAACACAATGTTCTAGCATAAAACCTACGTTTATGAATAAAACCTACGTTTGCATAAAACCGATGAATGATGAGCGGAATCAAGACGATGGGACAGCGAGAACACAATGTTCTAGGCATAAAACCTACGTTTGAATGATGAGTGGAATCAAGACGATGCACAGCGAGAATGTTCTAGGCATAAAAACGACGATGAATGATGAGCGGAATCAGACGATGGGAAGCGAGAACACAATGTTCTAGGCATAAAACCTACGTTTGCGATGAATGATGAGCGGAATCAAGACGATGGGATGGGACACGTTTGCGATGAATGATGAGCGGAATCAAGACGAATGTTCTAGGCATAAAACCTACGTTTGCGATGAATGATGAGCGGAATGAACGATGGGAGCGAGAACACAGCGGAACGTTTGCGATGAATGATGAGCGGAATCAAGACGATGGGACAGCGAGAACACAATGTTCCAGGCATAAAACTTACGTTTGCGATGAATGATGAGCGGAATCAAGACGATGGGACAGCGAGGAACACAATGTTCCAGGCATAAACCTACGTTTGCGATGAATGATGAGCGGAATCAAGACGACGAACACAATGTTCTAGGCATAAAACCTACGTTTGCGATGAATGATGAGCGGAATCAAGACGATGGGACAGCGAGAACACGAAGGCATAAAAAAGTTTGCGATGAATGATGAGCGGAATCAAGACGATAAAGACAATGTTCCAGGCATAAAACCTACGTTTGCGATGATGAAAGACGATGGGACAGCGAGAACACAATGTTCAGGCATAAAATCTACGTTTGCGATGAATGATGAGCGGAATCAAGACGATGGCACAGCGAGAACACAATTCAGGCATAAAAAGGCGATGAATGATGAAACAAGACGATGGGACAGCGAGAACACAATGTTCCAGGTTTTGCGATGAATGATGATCGGAATCAAGACGATGGACGTTTGCGATGAATGAGCGAGAACACAATGTTCTAGGCATAAAAAACGTTTGCGATGAATGATGAGCGGAATGAGACCGAACGAGAACACATGTTCCAGGCATAAAACCTACGTTTGCGATGAATGATGAGCGGAATCAAGACGATGGGAGCGAGAACACAATGTTCCATAAAACCTACGTTTGCGATAAAAATTCGGCTTTGGATAAAAGATGTTTGCGATGAATGATGAGCGGAATCAGACGATGGGACAACGAACACAGGTAAAACCTACGTTTGCGATGAATGATTCGGAATCAAGTCGTAAAAAATGTTCTAGGCATAAAACCTACGTTTGCGATGAATGATGAGCGGAATCAAGACGGAGAACACAATGTTTCTAGGACGTTTGCGATGAATGATGAGTGGAATCAAGACAACACAATGTTCTAGGCATAAAACCTACGTTTGCGATGAATGATGAGCGGAATCAAGATTATGGGACAGCGAGAACACAATGTTCTGGGCATAAAACCTACGTTTGCGATGAATGAAGCGGAATGAAGACGATGGGACAGCGCTTGGGACGTTTGCGATGAATGATGAGCGGAATCAAGACGATGGGACAGCGAGAACACAATGTTCTGGCAGCATAAAACCTAGTTTGCGATGAATGATGAGTGGAATCAAGACGATACAGCGAGAACACAATGTTCTAGGCAAAAACCTGGGTTTGCGATGAATGATGAGCGGAATCAATGCGAGAAACAATGTTTTGGCATAAAACCTACGTTTGCGATGAATGATGAGCGGAATCAAGACGATGGGACGAGAACACAATGTTCCAGGCATAAAAACCACGTTTGCGATGAATGAGAGCGGAATCAAGACGATGGGACAACACAATGTTCTGGGTTTGCGATGAATGATGAGCGGAATCAAGACGATGGGACAGCGAACACAATGTTCTTGGCATAAAACAATGTTCCTAAAAAGTTTGCGATGAATGATGAGCGGAATCAAGACGATGGGACAGCGAACACAATGTTCCAGGCATAAAACCACGTTTGCGATGAATGATAGGCGGAATCAAGACGATGGGAAAAACAATGTGGCATAAAATCTACGTTTGCGATGAATGATGAAAAGACGATGGCACAGCGAGAACACAATGTTCAGGCATAAAACCACGTTTGCGATGAATGATGAGCGGAATCAAGACGATGGGACAGAGAGAACACAATGTTCCAGGCATAAAACCCACGTTTCTGAATGATGAGCGGAATAAAACTGGGAACACAATGTTTGGGCATAAAAGATACGTTGCGATGAATGATGATGGAATCAAGACGATAGACAGCGAGAACACAATGTTCTAGGCATAAAACCTATGTTTGCGATGAATGATGAGCGGAATCAAGGTTTGGGAAAGCGAGAACACAATGTTCTAGGCATAAAACCTACGTTTGCGATGAATAATGACAGCGGAATCAAGACGATGGGACAGCGAGAACACAATGTTCTAGATATAAAACCTGCGTTTGCGGAATTAGCGGAATCAAGACGATGGGACAGAGAACACAATGTTCCAGGCATAAAACCTACGTTTCGATGAATGATGAGCGGAATCAGACGATGGGACAGCGAACACAACAGGCATAAAATCGATGAATGATGAGCGGAATCTAGATGAAAGGCATAAAACCTACGTTTGCGATGAATTTGGGATGAAGCGAGAACACAATGTTCTAGGCATAAAAATCAGGAGCGGAATCGAGACAGCGACTGCACAATGTTCTGGGCATAAAACCTACGTTTCGATGAATGATGAGCGGAATGAAGACGATGAAAACCTACGTTTGCGATGAATGATGAGCGGAATCAAGACGATGGGACAGAGAACACAATGTTCTAGGCATAAAACCTACGTTTGCGATGAATGATGAGTGGAATCAAGACATCTATCGTGAACACAATGTTCTAGCATAAAACCTACGTTTGCGATGAATGATGAGCGGAATCAAGATCGTTATGGTAGCGGAATCAAGATGGGACCTGCAGTTCTCGTAAAAACGTTTCCGGAATCAGGAGAGGGAGACACTCCGATCCCTTGTTTGGGGACAGAATAACAATATAATTGTCAACAATCTTCTTCATCTTCTTCGTGGGTTTGAGATTCATGGTGACAACACCAAATTTTAGGCGGAAAAACTGGTTTCGGGATGAAAGATGTGCCGAACCAATAGATTGAAACAGCGATAGCACCATGTTCCATGCGTAAAAACTTGGCTTGGGCTAAAAGATGAGCGGAATCACAACAGCGTGACCACTAGAGTGCCTTGTACTAGCTGTAAAATAACTGGGTTTGGGATGATAGATGAACGGAATTAGTATAACGAAACCTAGACGGCATGTCAGTGATACATCGATAGCACCATCTTTTCCTTCTTGCCGGAAACAGCGACAGCACCATTTTTTAGGCGTAAAATCTGGGTTTGGGATGAAAGAAGAGAGATATTGTTGTCCGCGACAGAACCAAGTTCTTGGGTTTGGATTCTTCAACGAGGACAGCTACAGCGCCATGCTCTATGCGTAAAAACTTGGTTTGGGATGAAAGATATGCGGCATCATGGCAGCGAGACCGCGACAGCACCTTCTTCTTCTTCTTGGTTTTCGAATCTGGGCAGCGAGACATCGACAGTTTCATCTTCTAGATCTCCTGAACTGTGAGATATCTTCTTCTCCTCCTCCTCCTTCAAAATTGTTTGGGTTGCATAATCAGAGCATGTTCTCCATCTTCGTGATTGATCATTATCCTCCACCAGGTAACTCCTTCTCCTCCTCCTCTTCTTCTTCTTCTTCTTCTTCTTCTTCCCCATCTCCTCCTTCTTCTTCTTCTTCTTCTCCTCCTTCTTCCCTTCTTGTTGTTGTTGTTGTCCTTCTTCTTCTTCTTCTCCTCCTCCTCCTTCTTGTTGTTGTTGTTGTCCTTCTTCTTCTTCTTCATCATCTCCTCCTTCTCCTCCTCCTCCTCCTCTTCTCCTCCTCCTTCTTCTTCTATGTGCTGTGTCATTTCAGGACAATATCCTTTCCCTTGTAGATCTTTATAAATTTTGTATTTTCCTATTTCTCCTACACACTGTTCTGCCAACTATAGTGTTGCATCTCAGACCATACATCAAGTTCGTTCGCAGAATGTAGCTTCTTCCAGTTTAATCTTTGTGGCTAAATGCATGGAAAATAATTCTTTGGCCGGGTCGTTAATGTTATCTCCCAGGTTGTTGAGATGAACTAAAACGAATTTAATGTCCGAGAACAGCAAGGAATTGTTTCCATTGAAAATATGTTTTCGCGTACCTGTCTGCTTGTCATCATGTTTAATTCAGAAGCGCCACGCTCATCTCGCAGACAAGAGAAGTAACTCAACTGTAATTTGCGTTATCGCCCTTTATAGAGGAAAGCAATTAACTCCCCCTAGCAGTTACCCAAGAAATAACCCTGAGACGCAATTTTAGCAATCGGAAAATTTTATTCACTTGTATTGTAAGGACCGGCTGTAAACGAGAGATAAGGTGAGGGGTCGAACAGTCTATTTGGTGTGTGCCTTCATTTCGAGTGAGGGGCGAGCGGTTCTCTGGTTTAGGCTGATAGAAACCACTGTCTTATACATAACACGGCTTCATTGTCCTGTCAACTTTCGTGTAAAAAAACAATTCATCAATAACTGGGTGTCTGTTGACCTGGTTCTTAGTTCGCTCCACTCAATTGACCTTTGTCAAGTCGTTAATTATCAAAACGATTTTCTGTAGCATCCTGCAGGTGTGTCCTTAACAAGATATCAGCTGACAAATGATACCGCTTCACAATCATTTACACAAGTTTGTTTGCTAGATGATGCAATCTTTTCCTCTGACCCTTTTACTTTCAATATGTCCTGGGAGTGTCATACTATCGTTTTTCATTACGTACCCGAGTAATTTCAAATTTCTCTTTCTGATGTTGTGTTTCCATTTTCTCTAAAACTTAATCGTTATTAACATTTTCAGTCTCAGCTTCCTTCTGTAGAACCACATTTCTGCCGTATTCTTCATCTGTAAAGAGATTGTACTGCAATTACTGCCATATATGTAGACCGATATCGCCTAATAGTTCGACAGTCTTTTCTTTCTTACGACATTTTCCAGCTTCTTAATACTTTGCCTTGATTATCATTTGGAAGGCATCTTTCTCTTTTCTCGTTCGGACTTCGTTAAAAAATTATTTGTCCTGTTAAAGCACTTCCCAGATATTTAACAATTTTGCACTTCTTTGATTATGGTATCTCCATTTTATAATTAGAATCTTGAACACTTAATGTGATAAAATGAGTAGAGAGAGAACTTATATGCTCACTAAATAAACAAAAGGCCACACGTTACAAAAATTTACAGAAGATGGTCTTAGTAAAGACAAACATCACTGCAAATTATATTGTCATTGACTGTAAAATTTTGCTGATGGTTTAGCTTAATTATTTGTTCCTCTAATGTTCGGATCCTGCCCCATCAGGTGTATACCGTCTGTCCAGAAAAAAAAGACGGTTCCTCCCAAAGATGTTTTCGATCCATTGCAAGAATGCTGTAAAGATTTCTGGCTGATTCTATCAAAAGAATACAGATTAACATAAAAAATGGAATATTTCTGATATATATATATATATATATATATATATATATATATATATATATATAGCTAATATTAGTGGTAAATATACACATACATAAGTATATTAGAGGTAAATATACACATCCATAAGTATTAGTGGTAAATATACACATACATAAGTATTTTGAATTTGTAGGTCTGATGAATTCGATCGTATTTACGATTCCAATAGAATAAATTATGACCATGGAATATTAGTGTTTAAGCCTTTTATTATTTTATTTTATATATATATATATATATATATATATATATATATATATATATATAGTTTTAAGGTGTGCTATATTTATGGGATAAAGTGCTCAGTATCAGAGATGGAGCGTATGTAAAATATAAATATAAAAGTGAACATTGAAGTCAACCCTCAGAGGCGACAGGCTGTTTCATGCTGGATGCAATCGTCAGGCAGCCTGCACGAAACAGCCTGTCGCCTCTGAGGGTTGACTTCAATGTTCATTTTTATATATATATGCTTTGCGCAGAGGCGATACCATAACCAATGAGGATTTTCCGAGGCGTGGTTATTGCTAGTTGAAAACTATATATATATATATATATGTGTGTGTGTGTGTGTGTGTGTGTGTGTGTGTGTGTGTGTGTGTGTGTGTGTGCGCGCGTGTGTGTGTGTGTGTGTGTGTGTGTGTGTGTGTGTGTGAGCATGTGAGTGGTTAGAACGTTCGCATTCTGACTATTGTCGAATTGTTAGGAAGGAGAGTTCCTGATATTATTGGACAAGATGTGTCGATCCCAGCGTGCGGCATATTTGGAAAGAGCCTGAAAAACATACCACGGGTTGACCCAAGCCTTTTGACTGAAATTGGGTAGACGAAGTCTTTGGGGGCCGTCGATAGCTGTACTAGCACGAAGTCACGGGTCATCATGGCCGAGGACTTGAGCGTGCTGACCTTGTTCAAATTATTGATCACACTAGATATACACGCTCTTTTCCGGAAATTGTAACTAAGGGCTTCTCAGCATAGTTGCTGTATTAACCATAGTGGAGGGTGTTGAATAAACACAAATGCGCCTGAGCAAGCGTCTGTAATAGGGATGTGTACTTGGGCGGCCAGCCAATCCCTATGGATATCCGCCCTAGCAGACAGGTATCCTCGAATACGAGTAGCCAGCTATACAACACACACACACACACACACACACACACACACACACACACACACACACACACACACACATATATATATGTATGTATATTTATATATATATATAATTATTTATTCGAAAATTATAACATAAATATATTATAAAATCACTACAAAAATAGACATTCAACATCATCACTTGATGAAACAACAGAAGTGTTGAAACAAAATGGTTGTTTTTGTAGTGATTTTATAACATATTAATGTTATAATTTACGAATAAATAATTGCATTTGCTCTACTCAGTATTGAGCACTCTTTTAAGAATTGTATTTCTTTGGTTATTGGAATTTATTCCGTATACACCAATCCTATACTTGTATATATATATTTTAAGACATTTGTATGTTTATACATTCTTATATATATATATATATATATATATATATATATATATATATATATATATATATATATACTGTTTACGGAAATAACTTATGCTCTGTTTTTAATTAAACTGAATTAATTACATTTTGCTCGCCGGGCTATTCGACAAATCTCGTAGAAAATATGCATCCTCCGATAGGAATCGAACATGTATCCCAAACGGAAACCGTCATTTGGCCTGACATGCTGTTTAAAGATTTAGCCACCATTTAGCAAAGTACAAATTACCGCTTATAAACACACAAGCGGGTGTCCTCTATGGATTAATCGGCACATCAGGCCAAATGACGGTTTCCATATGGGATAAAAATATTAAAACATTTGTCGGCGTTAATCCATTATATACACCCTTCCGCAAATTAATTGAAACAACCGCTTTAGTTTCCTTTCTTCCACCTTACGAGCAGTTTTAGACCCACTGGCGTGACAGGTTGTAATCGATTTCTATTTTTTCCTCAGATTAGGTCATTTGCAGTGTTGTGCAAAAATATGAATTTATTTTCAGGGTATATGATTAAATTTGTTTGGCCTTGAAAAATATTGCGTCATCCGTGATTGTATTAGATTTTTATCATGCCTAGACACTATTATCTCGACTGTTGATTATTTGTCCTATGGCCATTGTCTGGGATGGACGTTACTCCAAGGAAGCGTACGAAAATTGTAACGCTGTACAAACACAATGGCAATCCTTACCAGTGAGCAAATCTATAGTCTGTCCCGGAAACTCTCATGATTTAAATCCAATCGAGAATTTGTGGTCAATCTGCAAGGAACAACTAAATGTAATGGACATACAAATACTAACATGTGCACTGGCTCATGTTTCATTTGAAAAATACGAAAAAAAGTAAATAATAACGGAATTATTCGTGCACATGGGTGTCATTTTTGCATATAGATTGATTCAATCACAGAAGCGCAGTTTTGTTCCACTCCCATTCGCCATTATTGTGGCAATCACAAGATTCCATTCTACCAGATTTTGGTACCTCTCTGGTTCTTGAACGGGTTTAAGTGAATTTTACAGACTTCTAGAGAATTGTAGGTCTTCCATTTAAGATAAATTTGTAGGGATCTAAATATTTTTTTACAGTAAGGTTCACCCTTCACAAGCCCTGAATGTCACTCGAGGTAGAGGATTACGTTAAAGGCTATATGGATATGTGTATATGGATAAGAGGGGAAGATAACGGACATACGAAGAACTAACATATGCACTGGATCATGTTTCAGTAGAAAAATACAAAATAAAATAACTAATAATGAAATTATTAGTTTTGTTTCAATTAATATGCAAAATGGTGTATATATATATATATATAAAGACATTTTTACGTTTATACATTCTTTTTATAGATACAAATATTTAAGTAAATGCTCTGTTTATAATAAACAGTATTAACAACATTTACCGGCCTGAATGTCCGAGAAATTTTCATGAAAAATATTTGTCCTCCAACAGGAATAGAACCTGTATCCTATACGGAACCGTCATATAGCCTGACGTGGCTTAACCAATTGGGCTACACAGGATCGTTCGGTTAGCAAGGTCAATTTTACTGCTTTTAAAGCTACAATCTTCCATGATTCTCTCACGTACATTCATATCTGCTCAATGCGTATCCAAATGTAAACAAATGACGTCACACATTATGAAATGGACAAAGTCCGACAATTATTTTAAAACATTTTTATGTTTATATTTGTATCTCTAAAAAGAATGTATAAACATAAAAAAGTCTTAAAATAATTGTTGGATTTTTGTCCATTTCATATATATATATATATATATATATATATATATATGTGTGTGTGTGTGTGTGTGTGTGTGTGTGTATATATATATATATATATATATATATATATATATATATATATATATATATATATATATCAATGATGATCCCCTGTATAGGACCTGGGTACTTTCGAGGTAAAGTGTTACAGAATAAAAGACAGTTTATGTGGATATGATGTTGGTTAACCCTAGATTTGAAGAGCTTAAGCTAGTAGTGATCAGGAAAATATCTTCTTGGGAATCGGTTCCACAACGCAGCGGTTCGTGGGAAGAAGCTACTCGAGCGGAACTTACATTTCACCAGTGGAATACGAACGAAATGAGGTTAGCTCACTATAATATGCGTGGCATGGCGGGTCCTAGCCGCAAAGGTTTGAACTTGTGGAACTAAGGAATGTAGTTCATTTGAGCACTTTTTTATAGAAATAGCGATAGTGCAAATTAAGCTTGCGACGTTTCGTCTGTGAGGAAAGAAGTTGTAGGGTGGAAAATAATTTAAATAAATAAATAAGCGGAAATGCCTTTGGACACTATGAAGACTTGACATTGCGCACTGGGTAGCTCCTACGCAAATATGACAGCAGTACTTAATTTTGAGACTAGAAAGTGATGAATGATGGACAGCAGTTTCTCAACCCCCACTTTCTAGCCTTGATAGATTTCAAAATCGTCTATACTATTTTTTTTTTTTTTTAGGTGGGGATGACTTATTCTCCCCTCTGCAACCAATTTCGCAAGACTATCGTTACTTATTTACATTCTTAAGATTATTGTCCTCATCTTCGTCGCCATATTTATTACAACGTTTCGACCGTTGTACGCTCCGGCCTTCTTCAGGTGGTTGGAATGTCGAACTAAACCGTTTATTTCGCTCACTGGGGTAGACTGTTCTAGTTCTACGTGCCATGTTTTAATGGATGTCAGTTATCAGTTATCTCCTGCTAATTTTCCCTCTGAAAGTTCTCCACTGCCTTAACCGGGCATTGAACTCACACTCTTTGGGTCCTGTCACTGGGTTAACCAACGCGTTTATCCACTGTGCCATGTGTCCTTGAGGACACATGGCACAGTGGATAAAGGCGGTGGAGAACTTGGATAAATAAATTATGCATTTAGAAATAAAGGTAAAGAAATAAATTTTAAAGATAAGTTAAGTCATAAACAAGTTATATTTAAGAAAATATAAAGTTATACTTAAGAATACATAAAAATACGAAGTGGTATTTAGAAATAACCCTAAAATATATAAACAAAGAAGTGTAAGTGATAAAAGTATATATATATATATATATATATATATATATATATGTATGTATGTATTAAACAATAAAAATATTAAAATCTTCAGACACACTGGGTTGTATATTAATATTCTTTCATTTTTATTATTATTTCATTTAGATTCCTCGACTAGTTTCGGCCAAAATGGCCATCATCAGGAGAAAAAAATTCTGCTTGCTGTTAGCAGTGAACTACAGAAATGAATGTCTTGATGGAGAAAATGAACTTTTTCATTTTGTTTTTTTTTTATTTTTTTAACATGAATTTTATTCTGTCTTTGTGTTGGTCAAACAGTCTCTTTTATGTTGTTCAAGATAAGAGCTGGATGGATTCATGCTGCTCTGAATTCCATTGGTCATTTTGACAGTTTTATTGGTTTCTGGAGGGGGGGTCTCTGTTAAGTGTGTGTGTGTGTGTTATTTGGTTCTTAGGGAGTGAGTATGTTGTGTAAGTGTGTATATTCGTGTGGGTGTGTGTATAAGTGTGAGGCCTCAATACCTATATATATATATATATATATATATATATATATATATGTGTGTGTGTGTGTGTGTGTGTGTGTTTGTGTGTGTGTGTGACAGCACGTCTATAAAAACCGGTAGACAAATTCCTACAAAAGAAAAAAAGGGGATCAAGAGAAGACGGAAAGAAGAATTTACGGATTGAGTGCAAAGGGGTGAAAAAATTAAAAAACGACGAAGACGAGAAATAATCACAACATTCTACACGTACGTATATACGCTCAGACAGGCGCACGGTTGCAAGCGCGCGAACGCAGACACGCAGACACGCACCCATGAACTAAGAAAAAAAACTTGTACCAATGAAAATGCATATGAAAAAAGAAAAATTGAGAAGTATGAGCAGTTAATATCTCATACCCATGACGAGTGCACGGAATGATATCCAGAGATCTCCGAAAGTCGAGATGCTGAAGGTAACATCAATCAACAAGGTGACAACCATTTTACTCATATATATATATATATATATATATATATATATATATATATATATATATGCTTACTTATTAAATATATGTATGTATATATATCATATATATACTATATATATATATATATATATATATTATGAAAATTTCTCCGATTTAATCGGTAGAGAAAACAATATTTATGAATAAAAATGACAATAGGAAAACTGGTAATTGCTGACGCGTTTCGTCCAATGTGGACTTTATCAAAGCAAAATACGAAAATGAAATTAAATGAACAAAGTAACTAATAAAAACAAAAAAGAGAATGTACCTAGCAACTGGAATGTAGAGAAACGCTATTTTCATATTTTTTAACTGAAAAATAACGTCAGAGATTGTCACGTGTGGAGAATATTGTCATTATATCTGTGTTGATGTATTCAGCCATTTTCTTTCGATTTTATGAATCTGTTGTGCATATTTGTTTGTAAGAGTATTAATTTTGTTAAGAAAGGTGAAATAGGGGAAAAGCCTGGGCGTAAATTAATATTTGGATAATTTTCTATGGTGGCACTCTCCAGAATTTTCCTTCTGAGTGAGTTATTTTCTTTTTTTATGAGTGTAGCATTTTTAAAATCAAAATTATGGTTGTATTTATTTCTATGTATGACTATTGCATTAGCTAAGTTGTTTTTTGTGAGGTCTCTTTTGTGCTCATAAATGCGTTTTTTCAGACTTCTACTTGTTTCTCCAATATAGGAGCAGTTTTGGCAATTTATTTTATAAATGCCTGCTTCAGAAATATTAGTGCTATTATTGTTTGAAGATCTTAGTATATCTATAATGGTTTTGGAAGTGTTTGTGACTATTTCAAGATTATTTAGATGGGATAGGTTATTCTGGATCGTGGACGTGGCAGAATTGGCCGGTAGTATTATGTATCTGTTTTCATGTGATTTACTATTGCGGATTGTGTTATTAGTTTTGTTTCGTTTGTATATTTTGTATGCCTTTCTTCTTGCATTGTGGATGAAATGATATGGGTATTGTAGGTTTTTGAATGTGTTTTCTATGTAGGTTTCTTCTTTAAATAAGTATTGAGGACTACAGATTCTTAATGCTCTTAGATAGAAACCTATAATAATAATGCAAGCCTACAGATTAACCGTGAAAATTAATGCATGTTGGTTGTGTAAATTTGTTATTCAGTCTCTTGTAAATGTTGCCTCATCCGTAAACAAGAGAAAGAAAGAGAAAAACCGGATGGGCAGTTTAGCAATAAATCATCGGCAAAAGGTCTCTCGTGGTGTGTGATCGGAGGCCGAAAGATCGTACATACGTTGCGCATAATACGCATACAGGAGTTACACTGAAAGTACCCTCGGTGCGGTACTAAGAGATGTACAACATTCTAAGGCTACTTGACATGTGCTGATACCTGGATCGTCTCCGACAGCCTCTAGAATGCGTTCTACGTCGTCAGTTATACGAGTGGATCGCGGTCTTCTTCGATCCATAGTTTGTGGTGGCACGGATCCTGTCTCAGCGACTCGACGATAAACAGCAGCGAAGGGTGGATGACTCGGCTGCCTTTGCTCTGGAAACGCAATCTAATAGAGCCGTGTAACCTCGCGTCCATTACCATTCATGCAGCCGCATGTGAAAATTATATCTGTCTGATCACGATATGATTACCCTGCCATTTTTAAACGGCCCACTTCATAGTTAACTCCCTAATACACACTTACACGTTGAAGACAGACTAGCCACAAATGTACACGAATAACAAATGTAACCTAGCCTTAAATGTCAATACGGCGCCATCGAACGTAAATTTTTTTTTAAACTTAATAACTCAAAAGCGAAGGATTTGCGGACTTATGTTTACACGGTCTTTAGTACTTTTGGTGTAATGAACCCGCCCTTAATGTGTGTAAAAATATTTCTGATACACCCTGTATACACACACACACACACACATGCACACACACACACACACACACACACACACGCACGCACACACACACATATATATATATATATATATATATATAATAAAATAAAGAACAAGTCGGAAACGCATATCAATCTAACATGTTTCACTTTTATTAAAGGTTCGTCAGAGTCTGAGTGAGAACAAAAAAGACAGAAATTTTGGTATTTCAATTTTGTTTGGGTCAGTTCTCATGGCTCAGTCACGTATCACGTGCTTTAAAACCGTAGATATTTCTATATTTATGTAAGTTTTTGAAGATTCTTTTATGTCTAAGCGAGCATTGGATTGTAAGTTGTATCCGTGATTGTGTATGTGTATCTGTCTAGCTGGAGTTCTAATGTCTTTACATTTGTGCAGTCAGCCAGCGCAGCAGGTGTCACATTTTTCAAATGTATGGCCGATCTTTTTATGCATGTGTTCTTTCTATTAAGAATGGATTCAAAGAAATGTGATGATATTATGTAATGCTTTAGGCGTTTGTTTATAGTTGATAATAATGTCATTATTAAGTTTTTTAAATATTTTCTCCTTAAAGAATGATGCTCTTTTT
>CAHIKZ030001902.1:3652500-3657500 GCA_903632075.3 Acanthosepion pharaonis
CTCTCATGCTGGCCAATAGAATCTTCCTGCATATTCGTGGCAGCCAGCTAAAGACTCTCACTCTGGCCAGTAGAAAATGTCCGCAAACTACATGAAAATTGCCGTAGAAGCATGAAAATATCGATTATTTCCACTATCGATAGGAGTTGGGAAATGCAATTTCGGTCTTGACCTTTTTGCTAACTTGAACCATGTCCATGTAAATTTTGATGCAAATCCGTCGAAAATTGCAGCCGTGCATTCGTTACACACACACACACAGGCACACACACACACACTCACACATCCTGCCTTTTATATATATATATATATATATATATATATCGGCCAATATACAGCTTCAGGTTTCAGATTTACAACTCCTTCGACATACTTCATAATCAAGGTTGTTGGTTATGCTTCATAATATCCGATAGAATAAGTTTACTGTGACGCAATCTGGAATCAATAAAAATCGTTTCTCTCATCAATTCTGGTAGGATGGTCGTTGTTCTTCAACCAATGGACGTTAGTATCAACAGGTTACTCAAGTCGCTTGTTCACAGCAAGTGAGAAACTGACAGGCCGGTACAAGTCACACATTCTAACTGGCAACATTCGACGACCAGATCTTTCTGTTACATGTACATGGCTACTGGAAGTCAGAGCACTTCTGAAACAGCGGTGAAAAAAAAAAGACATATCACACAGAATACTGTTGCATCAAGAACGCACTGGTCGGTAATGAATTTGACATTATGATTATAATCTTAGTGAGGAAAAAGGAAAAAAATGGCTCTGTGGACAAAAATGTCAACGAAGATGAGGATGACTGTTCCACCGTTAGCAAAATAGATGAAAATATTATGACATTTGTTTTATTAATTGTTCATCAAATATAAGGGTCAAAAGCCATTCATTACAGAAAAAAAGTTTTAAGTATAGCACGGTTGATCCGAGTCTTGGCGAGGTTAAAATTGTAGGGATTGAGGAACAAACCTCTCAGAAATCTGTTCTACAAAGTAGAAGTTCTCAAGAAGAAGCTGTCGGAATGGTATGATAATGACTCCAAATGGTATACGTGTCATAGGTACGGTGGAGTAATGGATAGTGGCTCGGGTTGAGGAATTGGAGAGCCGTGTTCGAATTCCAGTCGAATTTATTACATTCACTTACGTGTTAATACATTTGGGAATGGTCAAAATCCTATTCTTCTTCCTCAGCTATGAGTAAATAGCCATCAGTCATGTATTGAAAGACACGTGATTACCTAAGCGTGTATTGGGAAAGCTATGAATCATCTTCTTCTCCCCCCAGCTATGAGTAAATAGCTTTGGTTGGCAACTAGTCTACCGCAGAAATTTTTTTAAAATCGGGAAAAAATCGGGAAAAATCTGCCTCGTCAATCATGTATCGAAAGATACATGATCGCCCAAGCGTGTATAACGCATGGCACTGTTTGCCTCGGGGTTCTTGACAGGCTCCAGAGGCGGATATGTAATATAATTGGCCCTGCTCTCAGATCTCGTCTACAGTCACTTTCTCACAGACGCGCCGTCGCCTCTCTCTGTCTGTTCTACAAATACTTTCATGGCATTCTCTGGTTCCCAGACTTCATGAGTTCAAGCGCCCTACGAGGCTGGCATCCCGCTCTCACTCTTTCACTGTCGAAACTTCTAGATGTTGCCGTCTCTTCTACTCCAATAGCTTCATGTCTCGCACCTCTCGCCTGTAGAACTCACTTCCCTATTCCAGTGTCCCTGAGAGCTATAATCTCCAGCTATTCAAGTGTAATGTCAATCGACATCTCCAGTTGCCTTGATCTATCCCATACCCTTCTCCTCATCCTTTCTTCTATCACTCCTATCTAATCTTGCTCCAAATTTTCTGTAGCCCCCTTGCGTCCTAGTGGCTTCTCGCTTTGCTTGGGGTGAAACGCTTAGAAAAAAAAACAACATAACTGACAGACTGACCCTTAGGAAAGTTATGAATCTTCGTCTTCTCCACCCCAGCTATGGGTAAATAGCAGGATAGACAGAGTTCTATAGCCTTAGATGACAACTGGTCTACCGATAAAAGAAATGGCAAGCTACTGCGGGGAAAAAAAAAATCTGCCTCGTCAGTCATGTATCGAAAGATATATGATCGCCTAAGCGTGTATAACGCATGGCACATAACTGATAGACTGACCCTTGAGCAAATGTATGGCGGAACAGAGTTTGGGAGAGATAGAAAAAGTTATTAAGAGCTACAGAAGGAAGGACATTTTGGAGAGCCATAATCATCAATGTCCATAATGGACAAGACACATAGAAGGAGTAGACACATCCGACAAGCCTCGCTCTGGGATACGACCCACCCTGAATGAAGACGTTTTGTAAGAGATTATTGAATTGGATCCACTTCAAAATTCCAGGGATACAAAGGAGGTTACTTGGAGTGAAAGTGAATGAAAAAACTTCAGAAGGAACCAGAAATCCCATCCTAAACAGGAAAGAAGTGATAAACTTCTACTTCTGTTCAAAAATTCGGAGAGGAGTATGAACCGGGTGATAGGCTAAATTATCGAGGTACAAAGAAATCTATATAATACTAAAATCTGTGATTGCGTCCGTGCATGTGTGCCGCGTCAGTCTGCCGCATAAATGATTTATGAGTTGTTTATGCAATAAGCATTTTTATTTTAACTTTTATTTTACACATTTTATTTTATTTATCTTTTATTTTATTTTTTTTTTTATTTTAATATTTTATTTATCTTTTATTTTATTTTTATTATTTTATTTATCTTTTATTTTATTCTTAATATTTTATTTATCTTTTTATTTTAATCAACAAGTCCGATAAACTATATATCTTAAAATAACTAAAAATAAATCAAAAAATAAAATCGCTAAAAGTAAAAAAAATATGTAGAAAGTATCTGTAGTTGAAAGCATAAAATTACGTATAAGATATTTAGATTTCGGCATTAAATAACCGATAGATGTTGATATACTACTAAATAACAAACCAAGGAGTCATAAGCCAAATAATTTCATGAATAAATAAAGACGTTATAGAGGAATAAAGTGTCGCTGCCGACACTTGCGTTTGAACATAGATCGCCAGTGAGCAAACACAGTCGATCCCATTATTGAATTAAATAGACTACATGACTATAGATGAACGCATATATGGGAGGTAGTGTGACATCGAAATGATCGCTATTTCTAGTCTATCCTCTATTACTATACGGACCGCTATTCTCTATTCTCTTCTCTACACTATTCACTATTCAGATCAATGCGATGGTTATTTTCAAGCGAAAATTATCGAGCAAGTACTATTAGTGCGACTGCTTTTCAAACGTGTCTGACACCAGTATTGTTTAACGGTGTTACTATAGTTGTATCTGGGATTACAAAATCTCTACTACAATGAGCATTACGAAAGTAACAACGAGTATTCGTTGACATTACAAAAGTGGCAACGAGTATTCTTTGAGTCACAAATCTATCTATCTATCTATCTATCTATGTGAACATATTTTTTTACTAAGTACACTCCTATACTTTAAACAATTATGGAAGATTATGTTGAGATTATGTGTTTATTTTCTCAATGATGGCTACAATTATATCAGCGATTACAAAGTCTCTACTACAATGAGCATTACGAAAGTGACGATGAGTATTTGTTGACATTACTAAAGTGACCACGAGTGTTCGTTGTGTCAGAAAACAATCTATCTATCTATCTATTTATACCAAATTTGATACTTTTTTGTTGTTGTTTGTCAGAAAAATGCTACCCATAACATTTTCCCTCATTTTTTTTTATTTTGGTGGGGAGGTACCATCCAATTGTATTGAATTAAAAAAAATCCTAAATAAGTGATTGGCAAACATTTACCAAAAAGAAAATAATGTTATACAGGAATAAGATGTCGCTACCGACACTTGAATTTGAATATAGATCGCCAGTGTGCAAACACAGGCGATCCCATTATTGAATTAAGTTGACAACGTGACCATAGCGGAAACGCATATATGGTAGGTAGCGTGTGTCTAATTGATCGTCATTTCTACTCTATCATCTATTACTATACTGACAACTATTCTCTATACAATTCATTGTACTATTCCTCTAATCGGATCACTATACTGATTACTATGCGAGCGAGTATTATTAGTGCGAGTGTTATTCGAAGGCGTCTGACACCAGTATTGTTCAACGGCGTTACTATAGTTGTATCTGCGATTACAAAGTCTCTACTACAACGAGCATTACAAAAGTGGCAACGAGTGTTCGTTGATATCACAAAAAGATGATATGAATTTTATAAGAATAGAAGAGTTTTGTTTTTGCTGGAAATGCTGAGAACAACTGAATACGACGTGTCGGCCCATTTTGGGGAACACAAAGGAAAATATCCATTTATTAAAAAATAAATACTTATAAAGAAGTTCACGGCAATTGCTCACCAACATCGCCATTTTATTTCTCGATCGAATACACTACAGGACAAACAACTCCCAAAAAACAATAATATAAAAATACGCTCAGGTTTTATACTACTATGTGACTAGATTGGTTAGGAAATAGCGTTGCGCAATAGGCACTTGATGCCAAATGCTAGAGATTAGCATTTCTAGCCGTCTTGAAGAGATATATACGTCAACTGTAGGTAATGCAAATTTCATAAAGACAAGCCCACAGTAGAATTGTTAATATGCAAGTGTATGTCATGTATGTTTTTTGTATTTTTTGTTTTTTTTTAATAACCAAATTATAAGCAGGCCACTGACGTTTTTTTTTTTTTTTTACTTACATTTATTTACTAAAAAAAATAATTTATATATTGGAATGTTCTGTCATAACGTAGACTTGCTTCGGAAATTGGAGGTTCGTCTCCAGCAGTGCTGGTCGAACTCTCTACCTTCGGGTGGAACCCAGTTGAGGCTATGTCGAAGGGCAAAGTCTCGTTTGGATTTGTATACAGCTATCTGACACAGTGTATACAGGGTCTATAGGGAAAC
>CAHIKZ030001902.1:3660000-3667500 GCA_903632075.3 Acanthosepion pharaonis
CGGAGACGCTTTTGAAATTTATCTAACAGTAGTATTCCATTTTCGGCCTGATCTGGTTCTTGTAAAGTTAAAGTATAGCAGAAGTCAGGTACTTACTTGAGCGGTACAGGGAGTCGCCCAATTATCTTTAGGGGTGGATCGTACGTGCGAGTTCAACTTGAGGCCAGGTGTGAATTTAAAGCCCAATATCCTCTCAAGGCACGGTGGGTCCCCGAGGGTACATCCGTTCATTGTGACTGGCGTTATTTTGTGGTCTGATCGACAGTGATGGAATTTAATAAGTTTGGTTTTCGAGACATTGAATGTAACCAGCCAGTTTTTTTTTTTCCCTCACTGGGTAGTTCGTGCTAGATGGGATGAGAGGTCAGCTACCAATCTCTGATCTTCCAGAGTTTTAGAGGTAATCCCGTATAGTGATTTTCAAAGCGTAGCTTAGATGTGGCACAAGGCCTAAACTAGGCGGCACCCAGTGAGGATCGAACTTACTACTCAGTCGTAATTGTTCTAGCGAGACAAGCTTACTAACCATTACACCACATTGAGGTGCCCATGGTGAGTCCGTATATAGACGTCTCATCGACATAGATGTTTACAAATGATCTGAGCATAACATGGTTATCTGAATCAAAAACAAGTTTGGTCCGAGAACTGGCTGTTAATAACTACGTTCAGGGACTTACCTGGCAGAGAGGATTTTATAATCGAAAAGACCATTCAAGTGAGTCCACAATTTGACGAAGGCCTTCGAGGTACCTAATGCTATGGTCCTCGAGGAGTGTTTGTCGTCAAAGACATCGCTAATTCTGTGAGTAATGGTAGTTAGGATATCAGCAATGGATCGGGCCGATCGAAACCCATACTGCTCGTCGCTGAAGAATTTGTTCTTATCTAGGTGCTCGATGATCATCTTGTTGATTATAGCTCCGAGCGCCTCTTTTAACACCGGCTCACCCCAAGCCTCATGGAACTCGTACACACGACCCATTACTAAAGATGCTGGAAAAAGGGTCGGTTCACTGTACTACCCTGTAAGTACTTGTTATCCTCTATTTTACAAGTGCCAGATAAGGCCGAATATGTTGTAGTGCTACCGTATGTGGGTAGGACCTGCCTGCCTTCGCTTTCTAGTTTCGGTAAAATTCAAAAGCGTCTACGCGGCCTTGCGGGTGATGGATTCTTTTCCACCTTAGAATCCTTTTTTCTTTTTCAAATCTCTCGCTAGTCCATTGGGGAGACGTATGTTCCACTCGAGTATTTCCTTCCCACGAACCGATACCTTGTAGAATTGACTACCAAGAGTATGCTTCCATCATCACTACAACCTGTTCAAGTCTAGGTATAACTGTTATCTTGCCCGCATATCCTCATAAACTTTCTCACTTAATTTCTACTCTTTAACTCTCTACCCCGAGTGGCTCTTGGAACTTGTACAGGTAAACATTATTGTAAAAAGTAAAAAGAATTTATGAGAATACGATACTTATCCTAGACATTCTAACCGATTCGAATAACCATCAAGAAAGATAAACTCAAAAAACTATTCTATTTAACGCCATATTTATTACAACGTTTCGGCCGTTGTACGCTCCAGCCTTCTTCAGTGGGTTGGAATGTCAAACTGAACCCTTTATCTCGCTCACTGGGGTAGACTGTTCTAGTTCTACGTGACATATTTAATGGATTTCAGTTATCAGTTATCTCCTGTTAATTTCCCTCTGAAAGTTCTCCACTGCCTTAGCCGGGTATTGAACTCACACTCTTTGGATCCTATCAGTGGATCTAACTAACGCCTTTATCCACTGTGCCATGTGCCCTTGAAGAAGAACGGAGCGTACAACTGCCGAAACGTTGTAATAAATATGGCGACAAAGATGATGAGAATAGTCCGAATGATGTAAATAATGTACATAATACCTTATCTCAGAAGTACAGACAGATACTAACCTATTTACAGTGTAACCCGGATATAAGAGAGTTGCCGGGACCGGAGAAGAAGTCTCTTATATCCGGGTTTCTCTTATATCCGGGTTTGGTCTATTATATATACATTAACACAGGCTCTAATTTGGGACCAGAAAAAATCTCTCTTATATCCGGGTTTCTCTTATATCCGGGTCTCTTATATCTGGGTTACACTATTTCAACATGCAAATGTCCACATCAGTATATTATCTACTATGAATATAATGAAAAAAATCTAAAAAGCTCCAAGGCCCCTAATTCTTTAAATGGGTCAATTTTTCAACAAAATCGATGTTTTTGGGGGTTTTCTTTTCTTTTTAGTATTTGTTATTAAAATAATGCCATTTTAGTTATAGAATCATAAGCTTACCCATTGAACATGGTCTTAAAATTTCTTTGTAATTGGTCAAATTTTAAAATCTTCGTGGGGTTTTCAGTGCCCGAACTTCGTTAACTTGTTGAGGTTGCCAGAATCTATTCATAGCCTGTACTTTTGCAGTTAGATCCTCAAATCTGTTGTTGTCGGTCGCGAAGGGACCTCTATATCTGTTCAGGCTTGAGCGTCCCCAAAATATTAGATCAATCACTCATCCACACAGGAACAAAATTGATGTAATAAAAGCATTTATATACCGAGTAACAAGCTCTTATTAACAAACACCTAATCATAGCGTCCTGGGTATGACGATAAACTACATCCGCCTCCAGGGTAAGACAATAAACTACATCCGTGTCCAGGATAAGACGATAAATTATGTCCAACAGCAAGGCCTCTGATCAGGAGGCTTTGAGGAGCGTGGGACCAACTCTTAATTGCTGGTGTTCCCAGGTCCACCCTGACTGGGGTCAGAAGACCCCTTTACCTCGAATAATCATAAGATCCCCCCATCTCGAATAATCAAATAGTTTAACGGTAATAAAACCTCCCTACCTCGAATATTATAAAACTGTAAAATAGAATTTTAATACCGAAGAAATAGTAGGTAAAAAATTATTACCAGAAATAATTTTTGAAGAAAAAAATTATAAACCAGTAAAATAGGTTTTAGAAAAAAAAATTGTTACCAGAAATAATTTTTTGAAAAAAAATCACCAGCAATATGTTTTTGAAAAAAAAATATTACCAGCTATACGTTTTTGAAAAAAATATTACCAGCTATACATTTTTTGAAAAAATAATATTACCAGCTATACATTTTTGAAAATATAATATTACCAGCTATACATTTTTGAAGAAAAAGAATAATAGAAATAGATTTTTGACAAAACAAGAATATTACCAGGAAAAAAAAAAGTTGTCGGTATTAAATGACCCATTGAGTTTGATATGCCGTAAAACAGATCAAACAAACCAAACCTAATCATATTGTGGTAATGTCAAACCTTCGTGCCAGTAAAAAAACGGCATGTTAAAGAAACTTTTTTTCCCTGTTGGAACCGCTATTACTGTAAACAACGAAGTCGCTTTTGACAAAGAAAAATATGTGAGCCAAGTACAATGCCATATATGCAAGCAAATACATGGATACAGATCCGACGGTATGAAGAAAAATACACGCAAAAACAAACAAAAATCCCAGCATGCAATTATGCTGCTTCAATGCTAATACAATTTATAATACTTGGATTAGTCTTACTCTTATGTCCATCGTCTTTTTCATGTTGAATTCAATATAGTCTAATGTTAATTATGTTTTATGAATGTGTCCTGAACATAGTCTGTTGGACCGAAGTATTAGCATTGAAGCAGCATAGTTGCATGTTGGGATTTTTGTTTGTTTTTCCGTGTATTTTTCTTCATAATGCCATTTATATAATTTGCCATTTTATAAAGAAAGACATTTGTAAAGAAATTTCTAAAAACTTACAAAATTTTCATCGAATTGTGTTCTTTGGAATAGTTGGCAAAACGTCGGCGAATTGCGAACTTTATAAAATGGTAAATAACGATTCCATTATAATTGATACACGTCTATGATTTAATAAAATATTTTTAAATTTATGAATAAAAAATTCTTTACATATTTATTTCTTTATAAATACGGGAATGATAAAAATTTGCATTTTATCAATTGGTTCGGATTTTTTTAATGTTTTAACTATAAAATTGCGAATAAATAATCTAATAAATAGTTTAATAGTTTTTCGAGAATTCTCAAAAGACAAAGAAAATATATACGTTCACTTTCACATGTTTGGGTTTTATTAAAATTCTAATCACTGCTTTTTGAACAATAAACATTACCGCTTTTTAAAAACAGCATATATCTAAAGATTGCTTTTTAAAACAACATATATCAAAAGATTGCTTTTTAAAACAACATATATCTAAAGATTGCTTTTTAAAACAACATATGACAAAAGATTGCTTTTTAAAGCAACCTATATCTAAAGATTGCTTTTTAAAACAACATATAACAAAAGATTGTTTTTTAAAACAACATATATCTAAAGATTGCTTTTTAAAACATAAATATAAAGATTGCTTTTTAAAAGAACATATATCAATCGATTGCTTTTTAAAATGACATATGTCAAAAGATTGCTTTTTAAAACAACATATATCTATAGATTGCTTTTTAAAACAACATGTATCAAAAGATTGCTTTTTAAAACAACATATATCTAAAGATTGCTTTTTAAAACAACATATATCTAAAGACTGCTTTTTAAAACATAAATTTAAAATTGCTTTTAAAAAGAACATATATCAAGATTGCTTTTTAAAACAGCATATATCAAACGATTGCTTTTTTTAAAACAACATATACAAAAAGATTGCTTTTAAAACAACATATATCAAAAGATTGCTTTTTAAAACAACATATATCTAAAAGATTGCTTTTTAAAGCAAATATATATCTAAAGATGCTTTTTGATTGCTTTTAAAACATAATCAAACGATTGCTTTTAAAACAACATATAACAAAAGATTGCTTTTTAAAACAACATATATCTAAAGATTGCTTTTTAAAACAACATATATCAAAAGATTGCTTTTTTAAAACAACATATATCTAAAGATTGCTTTTTAAAACAACATATAACAAAAGATTGCTTTTTAAAACAGCATATATCAAACGATTGCTTTTTAAAACAACATATAACAAAAGATTGCTTTTTAAAACAACATATATCTAAAGATTGCTTTTTAAAACAACATATAACAAAAGATTGCTTTTTAAAACAGCATATATCAAACGATTGCTTTTTAAAATGACATATGTCAAAAGATTGCTTTTTAAAATAATCAAGATAATAACGGTATCTAAGGAAAAACTGTCCTATTGATCCACCGTCTGTTTTGTTTTGCTTTTACGATCACAAAGTTTACACTTTGTCGATATTGTTAACAAAAAAATAAATATTCTAAAATTAACCCTTTTAGCCCTAACCACCGCTTTATCGGTGGCAGAGAAAAATGACGTAATGCCCAGCCACCGATTGAACAGTGGTAGTTAAAAATGACTTAATGCCCAGCCACCGGTTGAAGAGTGGGTAAACACTTGTAACTATTTTTATATCTACCGTGAAAAGCATTACATACCAATTATTTGCGTATTTTGACTCAAGAGCTCAGGCAGAAGCGTTCAAATTTTTCAGGAATGTGGGACTGAAAGGGTTAATCGGAATAAGGATCCGTTCAATATTTGTAAGGAAAGCACTATGTTACGAATTCACAACGTATAAAGATATGAACTCCAGGTTTAAAAGAGAAGAGAAAAAGGCGGATTTTCTCAGATAGGAACACACGAAGAGGTACTGACGAAAGACAAACACAAGATTAACACTTGTAAATAGATTTTATGCAACAAAATATGGGAAAAGTATGGAGTGACGGACGTACAATTAATAAAAGAACACTTAATTCATATTAGTCTAGATGTTTGTGTTTCAGAAAACTGAGATTTCGAATCTTCGTAATGACAGAAAAAGTTGCTGTAGAATGTTCATAAAAGATGCTTGTTCTTTCTTCCTCAATATGAAATATAGCATTACAAAATAATATTTGTATTCTGTTTCCCCTTGATAAAGTGGATTGCATCTGGGATGAAAATAAGATGTTTTCTTTGTATCTATTTGGGTACAATATTTTTTTTTATTCTATAACCATTAAATAGTCAAGCTATTTCGGGGGTTCGTTTGCGAGGACTCGGGGAATTTTTGTTCCTAGCCGGGTGTACGCACTAGGACTCCTCACATTAAATCTACCTTGTGTCACAACGCCAAATTACTGTAAAGTAGATTGTAACACGTTTATTTATCATCTCTCAGTTGCGTCTCTGTCTTCGGGCAAAGTGCGACTCAGTTCCTGCTGCGTCAGAGGACAGAGGGGCAAATGAGGAAAATCTCACTGCAGATGCTGGAGTCTGCACACTCTCATTGCACCAGAGAGAGGGATCTGAGCTTGCACCGAGGCCTTTGCAACCGACAGTTGCGGGGATTCGGGGAATTTCTTTTCTTTACCCCGCGCTCGGATTCCCCACATTAAACCGCCCTTGTGCCACAACCTGACTCCATGGGGTGGGAGGTTCAAGTAAATATTTACTATAAAGCAGAGTTGGGCCCATTTAACCCTAGAATTCTGCGCGAGAATTGAGCTCCAATTGCTCATTTATTCATATCGATAATTTAATCAAATATGGTGGAGCAAACAAATTGTCCGTTGCGTTGAAAAATGGCTGCTATAAATAATTTTTGCAGAAGAAAATGTTTTTAATGTATGGAAAAAGTTTCAAAATGAGAAAACAGACTCACCAATTGTTATGTAGTGGTTTCACAGTGGAGGCTTGTATTTGTACTAAGTCGGTCCTAAAATAGGTTCGACGTACAAAACGTTAGGAACTTGATATAATAGGTAATGACGCAGTAATCTAGTTGTGGTGGCTGATACTTTAATGTCCGACTAACGGTCGCCTGACATCGACTGACTGACCAACTCAATCCGCGACTGACTTGTTATTCTTACTAATCCTACTTATTATAGGTGGGAAAGTCTATTAACTATAGAATAGGTGTGTTCCACTATAAAACCAATTCCAGGAAGAAACTTTTCAGTCTGCAGCAGGAAATTCATTGAAGCCCTCACGAAGAGGGTGAAGAGAAATCCTCACTTGGCATCTCGACTCCAGTAACTTTCTCAACAACATGGCGTGACATCCCCCTGTCTTTTCTACAAATATTTTCATGGCAACTGCTCTGACAAGCTACTTTCAGTGGTACCCCAACTGCATGAATTTAAGCGTGCTACTAGGTTGGCATGTCGGTTCCACCCTTTCACTGTCGATACACTTAAATGTAATCGCCTCTTTTACTCCAACGGCCTTTTCTTTCGCACTTTCCACTAGTGGAACTCCCTTCCTTCTACTTGCTTCCTTGATAATTATAATTTTTAAAAAAAAATTTTCTGATGCTTTGATCCTGAATCTTTATATATTTTCCTCAAACATCCCTTTTTACATTTGCTCTCACTCTCTATAACTCCTTGCGTGCTAGTGAAACTCCCGCCTTGATTGGGGAGGAAATGCTTTTAATAAA
>CAHIKZ030001902.1:3672500-3687500 GCA_903632075.3 Acanthosepion pharaonis
AATGCAAAATGTTTCCTTATAGGGAAACGGCAAATATCATTACTGGAAAGAGCAATAACAGCTACTGGATGTGAGAAACCTATTTTCCTGAAATAAATGAAAGATTTTAGAAATTTCAGCCGAAAGCAGTACTGGCTGCTCGGTCAATGAATGCAAAATGTTTCCTCATAAGGAAACGCTTAATATTACCATTGTCATTAGCGTCTAGATCTGATAAACTATCCACTGAGCGGAATTCCATACTGCATATTACTTATAAATCTATCACCACATTTAAATGAAACAAGATACGAAGAAGGGCTGCAAAGTTCATAGGCTGACTATGAAAGAGTGAACCTAGAGCTGTGAAATCTTCTTCGTTTCTGTGCTGTGTCCCTTCAGGACGTAGGCGATCATTGCTTTCCACTTCCTCCTGTTCTTTGTAGCTCTCAATAAGTTTTGTCCTGTCTCGTAATACTCTGCCTAGCTTTTGGAATGCGTTTTTGGCCATCCCAAGATCTTCGGGTTTCAACGTTGCACTTTTCGTCCTCTGAACACTTCTCAGGCAGTTAACCCTCCGCAGCTGCTTGGTTTTAGTCTCCTCGACATCTAAATCGCATTTCGTACTCATCTATTTGCTGAGGGCCACGCAATCTGTTTGCTTAAAGTTTATAAATAGTCCCTTCTTCTCGCTCTCCTTCGCGACCTTCTGTAGTAGTTTTTTTTCAGTTTCCTTTCCATGTCTGCTATCAGCACTATATCATCTGTTTCTTATGTTGTTAAGATTGTGCTGCCAATGATGAATCCTTGAAGGATTTCCAGTTTTCTTAGAACGGCCTCGCTTTATAGGTTGAATAAGTCCGGTGAGAAGACACATCCTTGCCTTACGTCCACTTCCTATTTTTGTATATCTGCTGAACTCATTTTTTTATTTTTATACTGGCGGTTTGCTGTCAGTAGAGGTTTTAGATTATTCTAATGTCTTTCCCGATTACGTCAATGTTGCTGAGCAGCTCTAAAAGATCTTTGAACGCCTTTGCGTCGTCTATAAAGCACAGGTACACGTTCTTCTGCATTTCTATTGCTCTTTCTAATAACATTCTGAGAATGAATATTGCATTCCTTGTTCTGGTGTCTTTAACGAACCCACACTGTTCTTATCCTATCTCTTGCCTGATTCTCCTGCGCGTGCTATAAATTAATTTCAGTTTTTCTGATGAATAATAGCCTTTTTTTATTATTTCCGGGTAAACCCACCTCTAACTGTAAAAACAAAACTTCATAAGTAACTAGTAGTAACTTTTCTTGATAATGGATAAAATTTGTCATCGTGGTTTTATAAAGAAAAAGGGTTTAGTCCCAAAGGACATTCATGAGGACATGGTCGCTACATTAGGCAATGAGGCTCCAGCTTTATCAACAGTAAGTAGCTGAATTTAGGAGGGTAAATTTACCAGAATGAGTCCGCTGTTATATCGCCAAGCTGTTTGGAGCCACAGATGAAATTCGGTTGCCTAGAGGGAACAGACGCGAACGAACTGCTCCCAATTGAATACAACTGTTCCTCCGTTGAAGGTTCTATCACTCTCCGACAAACCAAACATTTATTTATTTATTTTTTTTACACTGGACGACAGAGCAAATGGACCATTGTCAAATATGCTAATTACTATAAGTTAAATAAAATATATTTAAATGAAAAATAACAGAAAGTAATCAAAAAATAGTAATGTAACGGATATCCATAAATTACCTGGACAGCTTCAAGGGTGGAATAAAAAGTTCATAGTTTCATAGATTGATGCTATAGATGAGAATTCTTGCATGCATTAATTTCAACCTTTCTTATTAATAACTGCATTGAACCATTCCAAAGAAACTGATATCTGTCTTTCTGACTGTTTAAAAAACTTCAAATATAACTAGTAGAGACTTGTCTTGAAAATGGACAAAATTTGGTCGTTTCAAAGGACATTCACGCAGACATGGTGGCTACATTAGGCGATGACGCCTCAGCTTTATCAACAGTGAGCAGCTGAATTTAGGAGTGGATATTTACCAGAGTATGTCCGCTGTTGCATGTCCCAGCTGTTTGGAGCCACAAGTGAAATTTGGTCGCCTAGAGGGAACAGACGCGAACGAACTACTCCCAAATGAATACAACTGTTCCTCCGTTGAAGGTGCTATCACTCCCCGACAAACTAAACATTTATTTTTTTACACTGGACATCAAAGCAAATGAACCATTGTCAAATATACCAATTACTATTAGTAGAATAAAATATATTTAAATGAAAATAATAAATTATTATAAAAAAATAATGTAAAGGGTGTCCATAAATTACCTGAACAGCTTCAAGGGTGGGATGAAAAATTCATAGTTTCACTATGAAGGATTGATCCTAGAGCTGAGGATTGAGGAATCGTAGTTCGAATTCCAGTCGAATCCATGACTTTCACTTACGTGTTAATATCATTGGGAAAGTTCTGAATCCTCTTCTTCTCCTCCCCCCAGTAAATAGCAGGACAGACTGGATTGCAATTGGTTGTGACGCCACCCTGGGCCTCTCCCCTGCTATCCTGTGACGATCTAACCCTTGGCTGATTCGGATGGAAATCTAGTTAGATTCGGCATCAGCTTTGTCGTTCCCAGCTCGCCTCCAACGTCTGGTTACCGAAGTAACTGCTTTGACTCCTAGTCTAACCTACCCACGTTGTGGTTTGATCTTATGTAGACGAAATCAATCAGTCGTCGGGCCGTAGTGCAAGCCGAATTCGAGCAAAGGTGACACCGCACAATTATATGTAAAAGAAAATAAAGTAACAACTCGAAAGATTCAAATGTGTTTAAAAAAAAAGAATAACAAGTATCTTTATATCTGGTTGCTGAATACAGGACTGCGTCTTTCTCCCAAACCGCTTCTATGGATACGAAACACTTTGCATTTGTTAGGCGAGTCTTAATATCTTAAGTTGTTTTTTCAATAAACTGGTTTTTGGTGTCTTCAGGTGATATTCGTATAACTTGTTTTGGTGGTGTGAGTCTAAGTCGTTCTTCAAAAAAAATTGTTTTTGGTTAGAAGTCTAAGTCGGAATGCGGGGAATCTTTCAGTCAGCTCCTGCGAGGCTGGTCTCCGAGCTCACAGCTCAACTCTGTCTGCTCTGTCTGCATCTGCCCAACTGCCACTGTCTGCGTCTGCCCAACTGCTACTCTGTAACTCTGGTGACACTCGCTTATATGGACGCCTCATTCTTTCTATGTTCACCTTCGCCCATCGCTCACGTCACCATTCAGCCGATGAACGCTCGGCAGCGTGGGTGTGGCTAGACTGGCCTCAGTTTACAATTATCGGCCAAAGAAAAAATTATCTTTCTTTTTCTTTTCTTTCTTTTCCTCGACTAGACCCCTACGACTCATACTGTGGTCATTAAATCTCTATCTTAACTGAATGTCATCTGGGATTCATCAACGAGATTTTTGCCAAGTGATTATCTGGGTGGTCAAGGGAATCTCCCTGTCTCCCTCAACGTCTTCGTACTTCTCTCGCCAACAGTCTGTCCAGGTAACAAACATTTATCATGGCAAGGTCTGGACATAAAACAGGTGTTTCCTTTCCAAAACCAAATGACATCTCCGAAATATAGTTAATTGTTTATTCTTTTCCTTTTTCTCTTCTTCCTTCCTTTTTCTTTGGGGTGGTCTCAGCTGATCCTTTTCTCGGTCGCATGCTCGACCCAATTCTGATTATCTTCTAGCATTCCGCGTTGTAAGCCACTTGACCAATTTGAAATGTTCATTATTGCCATGGTCAGATCGCTATCTTTTATTCGCCGTGTCATGGCATAAATTAATTCGGACAGATCCGAGATCTTACGAATTTCCTATCTTCTGCGAAAAAAAAAATTTTTTTCGCAAATGAAAATAAAATCTTTACCACTTTTCTTTTGTTAAAAAAAATAACATCGCTCAGTATGTCTTTCGTGATAGCTTCTTCTCGCCTTAAGTATTTCTCGTTTTTAATTTCCACGCTTAATTATTTAGCCAAACGCTAAATAGTGTCACATGCTCTACTGCAGAAAGAAATAGCAACCTCCTGCGGGAGAAAATCTGCCCCGTCAGTCATGTATCGAAAGATCGCCGAAGTGTGTATCACGTATGGCACATAACTGAACTGAGAGGAGGACGAAAATTGTATCGCAGTTTAACATTCTTTACTTACTCACTAATGAAATTTTCCTGTTGCCTTTTTTTTTCTTTTTTTTAAGGCATTTTTCTTTATTGCAATGCAACTTCGGTTTTCAGTGCCACATTTTCTTCTTAAAATCTAACGAAGAATCTGCAATGCTACTGGTGCTGACCAGGCATCTCATCTTCATTCACTTTCCTAGCACGGTAACGTAGCTTTTCTGATATTTGCTTACAAATACTTTTATGGTAATCTTATATGAACTTTTCGTAATGATACATAACTTTTAAGAATTTAAGCGTAGTACTAGATTTGCGGCAATTTTATAGCATCATTTTGTAGTTAAAATGACCGCAAGTTTTATGGTAACATTTTCTTCCCTCGCACTTGCAATTTGTAGAACTCCCTTCCGGCTTCTTCCTCCCACGTTAAATTTGTTCTTCAAAAATGTAAAAATATGGTGGACCGAAAGTCTTGTCACCGATATATAATATAATTTTTATCAGGTCATCCCATAAGTTCTGTCCGAATTTTAACTTTTTGTTAAAATGAACGAAATTTAAAGAGTATTTTATAATGTCTAATGAAGCTGAACATTATTTTTATGTGTAGATGTATTTAAACTGATCAAATTTTATTTCAGAGAACAATAAAATTAAATTTTGTTTGATTAAAACCCTGCTAACATGGAAGTACCCAAGAATCATTTGAGGCACATAATGCTTTATGAGTTCAAGAAAGGAAACTCAGCAGCCGAAGCGGCTAGAAACATTCACTCAGTTTATGGAGAGGAATGTGTGAATGAAAGAACTTGCAGAAGATGATTTGCAAAATTCAGAGGGGGAGATTTCACCCTTGAAGATGAAGATCAAACCGGATGTCCAGTTGAGCTTGATGAAAAGCTTCTTGTAGCAGCCCTTGAAGAAAATCCTGCTTTCTTAGTTGTGGAATTGGCAGTGGTTCTCAGTTCAAACCATACAACTGTTCATCGCATCTTCAACAACTTGGAAAAGTTCCTAAACTTGGAAAATGGGTACCTCATGAATTGTCTGAAAAAACAACCTCAAATCCTGAGTTGACATCTGCTCTTCTCTCCATTCTCGCCAACTTGTTTCACCTTTTTGATAGACTTGTGACTGGCGACGAAAAATGGATCTTTATCGAAATGTTAAGCGTCGTAGACAGTGGCTTGGTAAAGGGGAAGGACCCCAGCCACAGCCGAGAAGGAACTTCATGGGCAAAAGGTCCTTCTTTCAATCTGGTGGGATCGTCAAGGAATAATCCACTTTGAATTCTTACCACCTAATGCAACAATTAATGCTCAAATATACTGTCAGCAATTAGAGCGTTTGAACCAAGCTTTGAGGAAAAAGACCTGCTCTAGTGAATCGAAAAGAGATGATGTTTCATCAGGACAATGCGCGACCCCACACAGCAAGAATCACGTCACAAAAGATCGAAGAACTTGATTGGGAGAAAATTCTCATCCACCTTATTCTCCCGATCTTGCTCCTTCCGACTACCATTTGCTTCGTAGCTTACAGAATCATTTGGAAGAAACAGCTTTTGTAACACAGGAAGAGGTTAAAACTGACATTTGTGAGTTCTTCGAATCAAAGCCAAAAGAATTTCACAGTAATGGAATTAGTAAGCTTGTTAATAGATGGAAGGAAGTCATAGATAATCAGGGAAAATACATTGTTGATTGAATCTGTAATTAAATGTAACATTTGGTCACTTGTTTTCTTTATTCAAAATTCGGACAGAACTTATGGGATGACCTGATATATTTCAGATGGCTGACACTAGCTCTTACAGTTTGGAAGAGAGGCTGCTTGCAAGTATATGGATAGACGATCGTCAATGAAAGTGAATAAACTGAATCAAGAAGCATTTGCTTTGTATTACTGTATTACTTGATCTTTTATTGGGTATGGTATTATTTTATAGGGTATAACAAGACTTTCTGATCATCCTGTACAATGTCAATCGTTATCTTCTGTTTTCTTAATTCCTGTTCTTTTATTGTTCTATTTCCTTAGTAATGTTTTATTTCTTCTCGAAGCCTCTCACTCTCAGCAACTCCTTATATGTTGCTTGGGTTGAAATTATTAAAAGCAAGAATATATTATCTCTTCAATTTATCAAGAAGTATTCGAGGCGATCAACAGGGAACTATAACATTGTAAAGTAGTAATTATCAAACGACGCTATGTAATTAGATATGGCCTGCGAGATATGCTTGTTAGACATTTCCATGACGGTCGTCCTCGAGTATAGAATCCAGAGGTTGGCAGTGAATATTTCGGAGACAGTAGGAAAGCGTAGTGCAGGTTCGCAGTGAATATCCTAGCAAAGTAGCAGAGCGTAGTTCTTCCGTCTGTCATGTTCGCCTGACAAGTTGGCTCTGGTCATTCCGGTAGGGTAAACAAAGATGGCCGCCTTTATACACGACGGATCCAGTGTTCTGCAGCTTCTAATTGGTTAATCTTCTATTGGTAGACTATAAAGGGAATTAAGTCACTCGCTCACTAGTTACATACAGTACATACCCCAAAACCCAAATAATGCTTGCCAGTTTGAAACACACTCTGTTTCTCCTAGAGCAATGACCACGAAGAAGAACGTGAGCCAAAAGTGATGGACATATGAGATAGATCAAGTCGGCCATCAACTTGATCAACACTGATGACACCTCTGATTCAGATTGATGATCGTCATCCAAGTATTCATAACAGATTGTGCCCCCAAGAGCCACGACTTTCCTTGCTCACGAAACGCTCAATCGCAGAGTATTAGCTGTATCAAGCAAGGAGATACAAGTAATAGAATTTGGAGGACTTAAGCAAATCATTATAATCTATCGAGTCTAGAAGAATCCTCAACAGAATGCAGAAAGCAGCACGGAAATTGTGAGTAGCGGCGCTATGTCGAGTCTATTCTGTTTCTTCTTCGTCACCGAGGCCCGTTGATACAGTTGGTATGACGCTTGCGTTGTATCGGAATAGTCCGGGTTCGAATTGGACGAAACGGCCGTCCAGGGCTTATCGCATTCTGTTGAGTATTCTTCTAGATTCGATGAATTACTTAAACAAAACAACACCTTACGGTCTAATTCCCAGACTTCATGAATTCAAGAGCCCTACGAGGCTGACATTCCGCTCTCACCCTTTCACTGCTGAAACTGTTAAATGTAGCCGTCTCTTCTACTCCAATAGCTTCATATCTCGCACCTCTCGCCTGTGGAACTCCCTTCCCAATTCCAGTTTCCCTGAGAGCTATAATCTCCAACTATTCAAATGTAATGTCAATCGACATCTCCAGTTGCCTTGATCTATCCACTATCCTTCTCCTCACCCTTTCCTCTATCACCCCTATCTGCTCTCGCTCCAAATCCTCTGTAACCCCTTGCGTACTAGTGGCTTCCCTACTTGGTTGGGCGAATCGATTAAAAAAATATCTGTCTATATTTTTGACATGAGGTATTATGTATATTATTTACATTATTCGGACTATTGTCCTCATCTTTGTCGCCATATTTATAGGAACGTTTCGGCCGTTCTACGCTCCGGCCTTCTTCAGGTGGTTGGAATGTCGAACTGAACACTTTATTTCGCTCACTGAGATAGACTGTTGTAGTTCCACAAGGACACATGGCACAGTGGATAAAGGCGTTAGTTAGATCCAGTGACAGGACCCAATGAGTGTAAGTTCAATACCCGGCTAAGGCAGTGTAGAACTTTCAGAAAGAAATTAACAGGAGATAACTGATAACTGACATCCATTAAACATGGCACGTGGAACTAGAACAGCGAGAGAAATAAAGGACTTAAATAAAAGGTCCCTTTTCTGTCTATTTAGCTGTATATCTATTTCAATCTTGTCATATCTACCTACACACACACACATATATATATATATATTTCTGACAATAGCTCAATTAGATCTCATTTAAATATTCATGGAGACCTACCGGACACTATTCGGAACATACTTGTCGACAACACTAATATACTAGCATCATCCACATGCAAAAGAAGGCTAAAAATAATGGAAGTCTTAATAATAAGAAAAACAAACAAACAAACACTTAATAATATTAACTTTGAACATGGACATAATATCTTGACCATGTTTAAAATATAATCCTTGAAAATGGCTAAATGTATAGCCGAAAGCGCTCGGATAAAAAAAAAAAACATTCTGACAGGTTTTATATAATTTATCATGTGAAAAGAATAAAAATATTAGATCGCATGGGAAATTGAATAAAAAACTAAATAAAAGCACCTTGTCTGTCGTATTCAATGAAATCTGCATGAAAGAAGAATTACTGCCTAAATACACAAATATATATATATATATATATATATATATATATATATATATATATATATTATAATTATTTTCTTTTTAAAAATGTGAATCCATCGCGACAGAGAAAATTTCCAAGTTTCAAAACTTAAACTAAATTTATAAATTTAATTATTAAAATTAAAACTCAAAATCCATAGTCTCATTCCAGATCGCTTGTGGCGATGGAATCGTATTTTTAAAATGAAAAAAACTTAATGAAATGTGCATGAAAGAAGGATTGCTGCCTAAATACACAAATATATATATATATATATATATATATATAGATAGATAGATAGATAGATAGATAGATATCAAGCTTATGTATCTCAGACTCTTCCTTATCTATCGATGTATCTATCTATTAACCTAGTTGTGTGTATGTCTATCTAATTATATCAGCCACATCCTTATCTAACAATCTAACTGTGTATGCATTTATCTCACTTACTATCTATCTCATTCTTTTCATTATCTGCCTGTCTATCTATCTATCTATCTATCATCTATCTATCTATCTATCTATCTATCAAAATCTTTCCATATCTGTGTATGTATCTATCTCACTTACTATCTATCTCGTTCTTTTCGTTATCTATCTATCTATCTATCTATCTATCTATTGGATCATTTTCATTATCTATCTATCTATCTATCTATCTATCTATCTATCTATATATCTATCTATCTATCTATCTATCAAAATCTTTTCATATCTGTATGCATCTATTTCTCTTACTATCTATCTCAGTCTGCCTGTCTGTCTGTCTATCTATCTATCTATTCCATTATTTTCATTATCTATCTATCTATCTATCTATCTATCTATCTATCTATCTATCTATGTCAGTCTGTTCATATCTATGTATTTCTGTATTTTTAGATTAATTTCCTTGAGAATGTTGCCATAGCGCATCATGTGACTGTGGTCGTACCTAAGTGGGACAGGCTTCAAAAATCATCAAAGTCGCCACACACATAGCGTTATCAAAGCGGCATTTATGTAACAACTACTGCAAGAGACGCTCAAAGTCTTCCACATTTGCGCAAGAGAATAAAGTACCTTAGCGGGATTGAAAACCCGCCTTGACGCAACCCATATTCTAGAATGGCACTGGCGATGGCGTCACTCGAAATAGACTCGCTGCCATCATTCTCTCAACCTAAGATCCTGTCCCTTAATTGGGAGCGCTAATCCGACTAACAAGGGCAATTTTAATAGCATTTGCCAGTGAAGCATACTAGAAATTCTACCTCTGGTATACCATGGAATCCAAATTATGGTAAAAGAAGAAGAGATAGAACGGCAGGAACCTTCATTGATCAACACTTTGATGGCGCTGGAATCAAAAAAGAAGAACTGGCTAGTCCTATGGATAAAAGTAATGGCGAAAAGGTTTCAATCAAAAGATCTTTTCATACCTATGTATGTATCTTTCTATCTTACTATCTATCTCAGTCTTTTCATTATCTATCTATCGACCTATCTATTTATCTATCTATCTATCTATCTATTCCATTATTTTCATTATCTATCTATCTATCAAAATCTTTTCATATCTGTGTATGTATCTATCTTTCTTACTATATATCTCAGTCTTTTCATTATCTATCTATCTATTCCATTATTTTTATTATCTATCTATATATCTATCTGTGGCACCATGCATCCAGGCGATTTGAAAGATATATTTATAGATATATGATTTGCTTTTTTACGGTTTATCAACCATTTGAGGATTATTTAAGGCCGAAAATGTATTTTAGGTTTTAAGAATAATTTTTAAATTTTTTTGCAAGTGGATTGTGGCGCCATGCATCCAGGCGATTTGAAAGAAAGAAAAGAAGAAGAAAAGAAAAGGGTTATTTTGGATAAGTGTCAAATGTCGAAAGGAGTTTCATTACAATGACAATGAGATTGAGTGGGTAGGGAGGTGTTATCTAAACTATTAAAAAAAAAGGCCACCTGCGAACAAGCATTGACCGATTTCCACTGTCCGCGCGAATGGAATTGTGTTATTAAGAGATGTCATCAAAGAAAGTCCAATTGAAAACGTTAGATTTTGATAATTGACAAAACACAGGTGTAGCTTAGAGCCTTAGCTGGGTATGGAAAATTAAAATCCCACACAAGTAGTTTCACTGGTTAAGTTTTTTTTCGACAAAACAGACTTTTGCCCTGCGATAATAAAATTTTGTTATCAGACACATGAACCGAAGGAAAAAAATGAAATATTTTATTTCTGCTTTGGAGACGCCAGACTGGCTGAGAACTTGAGAAAATTCTTTTCTTAGACCATGTCGGAAAATCCAGCCGTCTAATGCATTACCGATAAACTGCTTGACAAACGCCACGTGTTGAACAAAGAGTTGTCACATTATCCGTTCATGATAACGGCGATTTGAAAGAAAGAAAAAAGAAAGAGGAGAGATCATTTTTTTTTTTTAATCAAGGTATATTTTTTTCCAAAACAAAGCCACGGGTTGTTCACGCCCGACTAAGACGTCATTGGTCAAGTGGTGATCACATGACGCACGAAGGAGGAGGAAAGATACCTGACCAAGACCTCATTGGCCAAGAGTGGTCACGTGACGCACGAAGAAAACTGTCGACGCCCCCATCCAGAGTGTAAGTATGAGAAGCCGCTACGAAGAAGTGGGGAGGGCAGTTCACGCCCCTCAGAAGCATGGTGAGAAAGTGGGTGTGAAAAAAAAGTTACCAAAATGGAAAAAGTGGAAAATCCCTAACCAGAAATAAAAGAGGTGGATATGTATTTAGAATTATCGAGGAACCCCCGACGCCAACAGACCCACCCCGGTTTTGGTCGGCGTCAATAAAAACGAAGCCCAACAGACAGAAATCAGTTCAGTCGGACCCAGGCGGGCAGAGAAGAGTTCGTTCGACCCAGGTGGACAGAGAAGAGTTCGTTCGAACCAGGCGGGCAGAAGAGAGTTCGTTTGGCCCTGAGTGCCGAGTTCAGTCGGACCCAGGCGGGCTGAAGACAGTTAATTCAGTCCCGGACGGCAGAAATGAGTGCCCAGTGTTGAAGCCGCCTCAAGATAGCTGACCAAGATTCACGCAAAATTTTGGACTCTTCTTCAACCAAGAACAATTAGTTTGAAGAGCGACTTAGAACCAGACCACAGAAATAAGTTTTTCGACTTTCGTCCAAAGACACACCGAAACACAAATTCCTTAGAGAGCAGACAACTTGAAGCGTTAAAACTTGCCTAGCGAAAGCGACGTGCCACAATCCACAGAACGGGTCGGGAGATAGATGCAGTCCTATGTATCGAACAACTAGACATAAAGTTTGTTACTTTTTTTTCTTTGATACTTTGAACTTTTTGAGTTTTCATTTTATTTTCTTTTATGCATATTTGTGTGTTATCACCCCCGTTGAACTCAATTTGCATTACGGCCCCAACCCCTGTTTGATCTCGTCTGTCTAAGATCAATTCACAACGTGGGTAGGCAGACTGAAGATCAGTGCAGTTACCTTGGTAACCAGGCGTTGGAAGCGAGTTGGGAACGGCGAGGCTGATATCAAATCTAACCAGATTCCTACCCGAATCACCAAAGGGTTAGAACGTCACATTTGGGTGCCGCGACCGATACCAAGTCAGTTGGTTGTCACAGTACGAGACAACACGACTGACGCGACAGGCGAACGTCACGTTTGGAGCAGCGACACCCGGACGGAGCAGCGAGGAGCGAACAGCTGGCGCCGCGGCGAAGACGTCACAATTGGTGCTGTTTGGGGACGTCACAATCTATCTATCTATTAAAATCTTTTCATATCTGTGTATGTATCTATCTATCTATCTATTTATCTATTAAAATCTTTTCATATCTGTGTATGTATCTATCTCTCTTACTATCTATCTATCACAATCTGTTCATATCTATGTATTTCTAATCCGACTAGCAAAAGCCATTTAATAGCATTTGCCAGTGAAGCATACAAGAAATTCTACCTTATTCCCTTTCTCTCTCTCTTCTCTCTCACTCACTCTCTCTCACACCATCTCTCTCACTATCATTCTCTCTCTCAATCACTCTCTCTCTCTGATTCTCTGTCTCACCATCTCTATCATTCTCTCTCTCTCACACACACACCCTCTCCCTGTCTCATTCTCTCTCTGTTAGTATCACACTCTCTTTGACAGTATCACTCTCTCCCCATTTCTCTCTCACTTTCTATCTTTCTCCCTCTCACACTCTTTCTTTCACTCTTAATCCCTTTCTCTCTCCTCTCTCTCACTCACTCTCTCTCACACCATCTCTCTCACTATCTTTCTCTCACTCACTCATTCTCTCACTCATTCTCTCTTTCACCATCTCTATCATTCTGTCTCTCACACACACACTCTTCCTGTCTCATTCTCCCCCTCTCTGATAGTCTCTCACTCTCTTTGACAGTATCACTCTCTCCCCACTTCTCTCTCTCACTTTCTATCTTTCTCCCTCTCACACTCTTTCTTTCTCTCTTATTCCCTTTCTCTCTCACTCACTCTCTCTCTCACCATCTCTCTCACTATCATTCTCTCTTTCATACAGTCTCTCTCTCATTCTCTGTCTCACCATCTCAACCATTCTCTCTCTCACATGCACACTCTCCCTGTCTCATTCTCTCTCTCTCTCACGCTCTCTCTCTCTCTCACGCTCTCTCTCCCTCTCTCTCTCTCTCTCCTCTCTCTCTCTCTCTCTCTCAAAGACGCATTCCAATCTTTAAGCAGAGTATTACGAGACAGGAGGATTTCTATGGTAACAAAGTGTACTGAGCTGTTACCTGATATCTGTCCTCTTTTAGGACAGCCAATGTTGGACGGTCTCCTCAAAGATGGAGAATTGACTCAAGGCAACCGAGGTATGGTTCTACAGTAGAATGCTAAGGATATCATGGACCGATCGTGTGAGCAACGATGAGGTTTTGGAGAGGATGCAAACAAGGAGGAAGCTTATACTTAACATCAGGAAGAGGCAGCTGAACATTTTGGGACACGTAATGAGAAAGGGAGGCCCAGAGAATCTGATACACACAAGTCAAATAGAGCGAAAGCAAGACAAAGAAAAGCAACGTATGACTTACATGGGGGAATTAAGCAAGTGGATGACAGAACAGAGCCTGGGGGAAGTAGAAAAAGGACAAAACTTATTGAGAGCTACAAAGGATAGGAGGAAGTGGAGAGCCATGATCGCCTGCGTCCTGAAGGGACACGTCACATAAAATAAGAACTATTCGGAATTCATTTGTCAGAGATCGTTTATAGTTACCTCGAATTAAAACATTAGCAACTGTGGAGCAGATAGTTGCAAAGACTATTCTCTGTCTCACCATCTCAATCATTCTCTCTCTCACACACACTCTCTCACTGGACTACTATCGACATTTTAGTGACCCACGGAGAGTAAGTAAAATAATGTTATGAAATATGTCTCAACTAATGAAATTTAGCTATTTTTCGAGAAATAGACTGAGAAGGAATAATAAAGACGAACAGTCGACCAGATTGTTCATCTGTGTCGAACTCTCTGCCTCGAGCAGAGAGGAACCCGAACGAGGCTTTGCCGAAGGGCAAAGTTATGATAGGGGAGGTAGAGAGGGCCTGAACATGTTTATGCAGATTCTAAGGGATTATTTTTGGCATCAAACGCGTCAAAGTGTTAGAGTCGCCTGACGCTCTTCTGTGTGGCTAAGTTTTATTCATCATTTTGACCACGCATGCAAATTAGTGATAGTTTTTAAAGAGCTAAAACCACACAAGTTGTAAAAAAAACATGATCCCAAGATTGAATCATGGTGGTAGACATGTTTTGGGCGGGGATTTCTTTAGCGCAGCAGGTACCAGGAACCGGGGAGAGAATATTTGCAAAAATATAATTCCATTCTTTGGTAAAACCATTCCTGTCCTGCTATCCAGCTAAGACTTGGTAGGCGATTCAGATTTCAACAATATAACAGCCGAAAACATAAACAAAAACAAAAAACTCCGAATGCTTTTCAAAAATTAGCTTCTGCATGGCTTTCTCAATTCAATCGAATATTTGTGGCAGGAACTATTGCTCGTAAAAGAAAAAAAGATTGAATTTGCCAGTTTGGGAACGATTTTCCATCAAATAATGCTCAAAAGTAAAAATCAAGAGAGAAAACTTTCAACATTATATCAGCGTATACGAAAAAAAAAGTAAAAATGAAACTCAAAAAGAATAAGGTTAGTTGTTGTTCTCAATCATTTGACCAAAATCCACTCAAACACACACACACACATATATATATATATATATATATATATATATATATATATATATATATATATATATATATATATATATATATATATATATATATATATATATATATATATGCATATATATATATATATATATATATATATATATATATATATATATATATATATATACATACATATATATATATATATATATATATATATATATATACATACATATATA
>CAHIKZ030001902.1:3692500-3707500 GCA_903632075.3 Acanthosepion pharaonis
AAGAGGCTTCAAGCAACAGGAATGTGGTTCTACAGAAGGATACTGAGAATACCATAATCCATACAGGTGAGCTACGACAAAATTGGAAAGAAAAAGGAAGCCTATACTTAATATCAGGAAGAGAGAGTCGAAATTTCTAGTGCACATAATGAGGAAAGATGGCTTGGAAAATTTGATACACACAGCAGGACTGATTAAAGTCAAGAGTGACAGAGGAAAACAACGCGTTACCTACCTAGCGAGCTTGAATAAATGGATGGTATAACAGGTTTTAGGAGATATAACCAAAAGACAAAATTTACTAAAAGGAGAGCAAATTGTGGAGAGCCATTATCCTGAACGGACAAGTCTTAAGTTAATGATTTAATAAGCTTATGGAGAGGAACTTCCCCTGGATCGTTAAATAGTTGTCTTTAACAACTTTAAATATTCCAGGAACTATCATGAATATGTAAGTGGGTCATTATTTAACGAAGTAAGATGGTACAAACGGAAACAAGATACCTCTAATCTATGGTTGACTGGCGCAGGAAATGGCTAGTAAACTTTAATGCCTCCAAAACGAAATTGCACTCATTTACCCACCATAGACAAACCTTCCTGCCTCCTATCAACATGACTGATGCTCAACTTAACGAGAGCGTCTCTCTGTGTCTTTTTGGTGTCACGTTTTTTTTTCCCACTGACCCGAGGAAGAACAACTACATTGGATCAATAGCTTCATCTACCGCAAGAAAATTGATTCTGTGTCGCGCCAGAAGGGTTTTACTTGTCTAAGTTCATCGTTCAAAACTACAAATCTACCATTCGTCCTTGCATGGAATACTGTTGCTATATATGGTCTGTTCATCTCGAGGTTCACGACAACATCCAAAGACGGATATGCAACGTGATAGGTCCTAATCTAGCATCTCATCTATAGTCACTTTCTCACAGACGTGATACGGCTTCCCTCTGTCTTTTCTATTAATATTTTCATGGTGACTGCTCCGACGTGCTATTTTCACTGATGCCCCAACTGCATGAATTTAAGCGTGCTACTAGGTTGGCATCTCGGTCCCAGCCTTTCACTGTAGAAACAGTTAAATGTAAGCGCCTCTTCAACAGCATTTTCTCTCGCACTTCCCGACAGTGGAACTCTCTTCCGCTTACTTGCTTAACTGATAACTATAATCTTTAACTATTCAAATGTAATGTCAATCGACATCTTCTATCTTGATCTTGATCCCCGTTCTTTTTTATCCTTTCCTCAAACACCCCCTCTTTACTCTTGCCCTCACCCTCTGTAAACCCTTGCGTGCTACTGGTAATCCGTCTTGCTTGGGGTGAAATGCTAAAAAAAAAAAACTGAACTATAGGTTAAAAACTTGAGAGTGCTACCGCCTAAACTATATTTCTTTCTTTTTCTTACTGAAACCAAACAGGGTCTCTGATATTTTTTTTCGTTTTTCCTCGCGATTCAAAGTGAATAGACCATTTATTTATTGGCAGGACGTAAAGTACGTGTTAACTAACTAACCAGCCATGGAAGTTTGAGGAACACAGAATTACAAAATCGGTACGACTATAATATGATATCTACCGTTCATTTTTTTATTTTTATTTTTACGATGGTATATTTTGGAAATATGAAAAGACCTAAAGTTAGGTTGAGGGTTAGAGCTTTGGGTTAAGGAGAGGAGTTAGATTTAGGGTTAAAAACAGTGAGCAGTGAATTTGTGATGACGATTTTCTAAGCGTAACTTAGAAGTGACACAATGCCGAAAATATGGGTACCCAGTGAGAATCAAACTCAGTACTCAGTTGTAATTAATCTAGTGAGACAAGCTTACAAACCATTACGCTACCTCGAAATACCCAGTGTCCTAGTTATGAATCAGGTCATCCCATCATTTTGTAGTTAAAATGACCGGAAGTTCTATGCTAACAGTTTCTTCCCTCGCACTTCCCATTTGTAGAACTCCCTTCCGGCTTCTTCCTCCCATGTTAACTTTGATCTTCAAAAATGTAAAAATATGGTGGACCGAAAGTCTTGTCACCCATACATAATATAATTTTTATCAGATCATCTCATAAGTTCTGTCCGAATTTTAACTTTTTGTTAAAATGAACGAAATTTAAAGAGTATTTTATAATGTCTAATGGAGCTGAACATTATTTTTATGTTTAGATGCATTTAAACTGATCAAATTTTATTTCAAAGAACAATAGAATTAAATTTTGTTTGATTAAAACCCTGCTAACATGGAAGTCCCCAAGAATCACTTGAGGCAGATAATGCTTTATGATTTCAAGAAAGGAAACTCAGCAGCCGAAGCGGCTAGAAACATTCACTCATTTTATGGAGAGTAATGTGTGAATGAAAGAACTTGCAGAAGATGGTTTGCAAAATTGAGAGGTGGAGATTTCACCCTTGAAGATGAAGATCGAACCGGATGTCCAGTTGAGTTTGATGAAAAGCTTCTTGAAGCAGCCCTTGAAGAAAATCCTGCTTTATCAGTTGATGAATTGGCAGTGGTTCTCAGTTCAAACCATACAACTGTTCATCGTCATCTTCAACAACTTGGAAAAGTTCCTAAACTTGGAAAATGGGTGCCTCATGAATTGTCTGAAAACAATCTCAAATCCCGAGTTGACATCTGCTCTTCTCTCCATTCTCACCAACTTGTTTCACCCTTTTTGGATAGACTTTTGACTGGCGACGAAAAATGGATCTTTTATCGAAATGTTAAGCGTCGTAGACAGTGCCTTGGTAAAGGGGAAGGACCCCAGCCACTCCTTCAGATTACCATTTGTTTCATAGCTTACAGAATCATTTGGAAGAAACAGCTTTTGTAACACAGGAAGAGGTTAAAACTGACATTTGTGAGTTCTTCGAATCAAAGCCAAAAGAATTTTCCAGTAATGGAATTAGTAAGCTTGTTAATAGATGGAAGGAAGTCATAGATAATCAGGGAAAATACATTGTTGATTGAATCTGTAGTTAAATGTACCATTTGGTCACTTGTTTTCTTTATTCAAAATTCGGACAGAACTTATAGGATGACCTGATATTAAAAATCATTAACAATTTTTTATACTGTTGTATCGTCGAAGTGAATGATACACTGAGAAGGATGAGTGCTTTATATATATTTACTAGCAGCATGGCCCGGCGTTTCCCGTGCTTGATTCAAAAATCGTACGACTCATACAGCAATCGCTATCACTTGACTTAAAATATTTTTGCCTTTCCTTGCCTTTAAAGGAGTGCCCTTTGCTGTGCTGATGTTGCTACATGCCTTACTTCTTGCCTATCTCACACTGCGAATTTTTTCTAAGCTCTATACTAAACATGAAATCTGTTACGAAAAAAGAACTAAACAAAATTAACACAAAACGATCAGCTTTCAAAAAGGATTCATAACTGGAAAAACCGAATGAAAAAAGAATGTGAACAACAAATACTTTTTCACACCCGACCCAGTTCTTCGGAATAGAATCAACGTTGAGCTTAAGCAAGCGAATGAGCCAATTGGAGTAAAGTGCCATGCAGATTTAAATTTTTCCCACTTGTGACGAATGCAGCTATCGATTTTTTTGCATGCTAGCATGCTAGTTAACATTCGTGTCAGTCAGCTGTTGGCTCTCAGGCTGGCCAATAGAATCTCCCTGCCTATTCGTGGGAGCCAGCTATTGGCTCTCACTCTGGCCAGTACAAAATGGCTGCAAACTACATGAAAACTGCCGTAGAAGCATGAAAACATCGATTATTTCCACTATCGATGGGAGTTGGGAAATGCAACGGCGGTGTTGGCCTTCCCGCTAACTGGAGCATGTGCATGTAAATTTTGGTGCAAAAAAATTTTGAAAACTTTTTTCGGATTATAAATCCTAATTTTAAAACATAAACATACATACACACATACACACATGTATATTACATAAACGTTCCTGATTAATAAATAAAAATACATTATTTTCCTTTTACACACACACACACACACACACACACACATATATATATATATATATATATATATATATATATATGGAATTTCTGGAATCAGAATGCTGAAGGTAACATTAGTCAGCTAAGTGACAAAGTTTTACTCATATTAATCCTATTAATGATTTCTCTTCGGCATCGTGTACTTTATAGTTTACACTGCTTTCCTTAAATGTCCTTTCTCTAAATATGGTATTGACTGTCACCATTTTTGGCTACATACTATCTTTGACATCGTTAATCGCTTCAGGTTTCAGCTTATTGTTTTGTTTAATATTGACTAAGTCTTTTATTGTTTTGGATGTAGTAGTAACAGTTTTTATGTTGAGTTTAGAATCTTTTAGGTTGTAGATCTGATAGAATTATTGGTAGGACAATATATTTTTGGATTCATTGAGTTTGTCAGTAGAGACCCTTTTGTGTTTTGGGGAATATTTTATCGTCCTTTTGTTTCGCATTGAATATAAAATAATTAGGGTACATAATTAGGAAAGTTTGAAAGGCTTGTCATCATATTTCTCCACTTGACTGCTCACAATGGTATATATATATATATATATGTGTGTGTGTGTGTGTGTGTGTGTGTGTATATATATATATAAAAGTGAACATTGAAGTCAACACTCAGAGGCGACAAGCTGTTTCATATTGCGTCCAGCATGAAACAGCCTGTCGCCTCTGAGTGTTGACTTCAATGTTCACTTTTATATTTATATTTACATACGCTCTATCTCTGATATTGAGCACTTTATCCCATAAATATAACACACCTTAAAACTATATTTCTTCATATATATATATATATATAAATATATAGTGGAAATAACCATTCTTCGTAAGTATGCGTTTTCCAACCCACACTTATTTCTAATCAATAACCCCTTGAATAATGTCAAATATAACCAATGCCGTTTACCTAATAACCGTTAGGATAATAAAATCATCCGGAAATACTTGATATTGCTACCCATAATGCTTCACTGACCGGCATATATAAATAACGAGCCACCACAAAACACAAATGACCTGAAGATTCTGTCTTAGTATAAAAAAGACCGCCGAAATCGGTGTTGAAATTAGTATCCACTTTTATATTTACACACGCTCTATCTCTTATACATAATTATAACATACATAAAAGCTATATTTTTATCATTTTATACACAGAAAGACTGTTTGGTAGCTCTTCAGTGTGGCTAGACATCCGGTTGCCTGTAGCTAGGATCGAAACCCGATTGAATTGGTGTCAGTCAGAGATTCTACCACTACGTCGTCAGCAAGGATGAAGGTGAATTTTAGCGATATATATATATATATATATATAGCGATATATATATGTATATATATATATATATATATATTAAAAAAGACGCTTCATTTTATGATATTTTCAGACGATATTGTTTAGAAAATTTAAATGATAATCATAATGTTTTCACCCATCTTGAAATGCCGAGTAAAAAATTAACAAAATATAGATTTAATCCATATTTTTTTAATCATTTCATCCCAAGCAAAACAAAATCGGGAGATTGGAGGTTGTGAACGTCGAACCACCTCTTAATCGCTGTTGTTCCAAGGTTCACCCTTATCCGGGGTTGTAGCACCTGTTAGGGTCTCAGCTATGGGCAAAAAAGTGAACCCACAAATAATAACAAATCACTCTGTAAGAATAAAAATATATTTTGAGAGTAAAAATATCAGCAACATAATTTTATACATTAAAATTTCAACAATACTTATTGACAGTAAAATTACCAACAATATCAATCTTTAGTAAAATAAACAGCAATACATTATAAATTTTATAGTAGAATAATCAGAAATACATTTGTGATATACCGTATCTATTAACACAAATGGTTATGTACCAATCCTCATAAATATTTTGGACATTGTAAGTGTGGGTAATATACTATGTAGTCCACCACTAGAAGTGGTTTACCTACTTCACGCCGCTGGCGAGTATTCTTTTTGGTCATTGATATATATATATATATATATATATATATATATATATATATATATATATATATATATGTGTGTGTGTGTGTTGTGTGTGTGTGTGTGTAGATATAAACAAACATAGATAGATAGATAGATAGATAGATAGATAGATAGATAGATAGATAGATAGATAGATCTGAACATAGGTAGATAGGTTGCTAACTTGCTAGCTCGTTAAATAGAGAGATATGAACGGACTGGGATAGATACATCGATAGAAAGAAAAAAGATTGAAATAGATAGTGTTATATACCATGTCTATGAACACACGTGGGTATGTCCCAATTCTCATAAATACGTTGGACACTATTGTAAGCGGGGCTGATATGCTTTCTAAGTAGTGCACCCCTAGCAGTGGTTTACCTACTTCACGCCGCTGGCGAGTATTTTATTTTGTTGATATTATAAAGATTACCATTTCATTTCCAACCTCCGTTTTGGTTATTCCACATTCAGTAACCCTTTCTAGGTTACAATAGATAGATAGATAGATAGATAGATAGATAGATAGATAGATAGATAGATAACTAGCTGGATAGATAGATATGAACAGACTGGGATAGATACATCGATAGAAAGAAAATAGATTCAAAAGATAGTGTTATCTACCATATTTATGAACCCTAATGGGTATGTCCCAATCCTCATAAATACGTTGGACACAATTCTAAGTAGGGGTAATATGCTGTCTAATAGTCCACCATTAGCAGTTGTTTACCTACTCCACGCCGCTGGCGAGTATTGTATTTTGTTGATGATATAAAGCTTATCATTTCATTTCCAACCTCAGTTTCGGTTATTCGTTATTCAGTAACCCTTTCTAGGTTACGACAACATTTTATAGTAAAATTACCGGCAATACATTTTATAGAAAAATAACAAACAATACATTTATATTCAAAATATATTTGATTGAAACCATAAAATTGTGTTCAAAATATTCAGATTTCGGCCTTAATTAAGCCACAAATGCTGACATGCCGCTAAACAAAATCAACCAAACAACCAAACCAAGCAAAACATTAAACCATTTAAGACACAGTGGGTTACTGAATGTGAAAGAATAAGAAAAAGTAAAACAGTATTGAGAAACGAGAATAATAAAAGAAGAGGAATCAAGAAGACAGTACATAGCGATTGGCATTGTATTTAAATTTTTGAACATAAACATTTACTATAAAGCATAAAACCAGAAGATAATCCCATAGGCGATATGTGCGGTCGAAGAAAATCTGTGCATAGAACTTACTGTTACATCTAACCAAGTCAACTGTTAAATGATGAGACCTAACCGCCAATCTAGTTGTTCGTTTAATCTTTAACACGCTAGTTTCTTTCTAGAGATGTCTTCCCTGACATTGCATCTTTTTTTTTTTTTTTGAGGGTGCAAAAACATGAACACCTAGTGTTTTAAAATTGTTATAACTTTCTTTGCATTGTGCATATAGATTTTAATTTTTGTACACTAATAAAAGGATGAATGTGTAATATTTTGATGTAATGAATTACGTTGTGCATGCATGTTTTGATGTTGAAAGCATAAAGAACTGAAACTCGAAATAAAAAAAAACTTAGGGCCCTATCACACCGAAACACCAGTTCTCCTTTGATTTCCGCAGTTAAGCAACATTGAGTCTGATCAGTATCTAGATGGGTGATTGCTTGGAAATAGCAGGTACTGTAAGCTTGGATGTAATGAATAACAGATTGGAATTAGAGTTTGAGTTCTAATTCCAATCAGGTTCGTTATATTCATTTTTGGGCAAATACCCTTGGGAAAGGCATGAATCAACATCTCCCCAATCCCCCAGCTATCAGTTAACCTTTACCATGCTAATTTCTTTCTCTGCCGCTGCATTTTTTGAGGGTACAAAATCATGAATACTTACTGTTTTAAAATTGTTATAACTTTCTTTGTATTGTGCATATAGATTTTTGTACACTAATAAAAGAATGGATGAGTAACATTTTGATGTAATGCATCGTATAATGCATTACGTTTTGCATGCATGTTTTGACGTCGAAAACAAAAAACGGAAACGCGGAATAAAAAGTACGAAATAAAAATCAAATACATTAAAAAAATACATAAATAACTTTTCTTACTCCTTGTGGAGTTCGGGGGGCCATAAGAAGCAAAATCGCTAAGAATGCTTTCATTTCTTCAAAAAAGTGACCGCTTTCCTCGTGTTTGCATACGAGAAGACACAAGCATGTGTTCGCTCTTTCTTCCACCTGTCTCGTATTTATTTGTCTCTTTGATGAATAAAGTTATTATTTTATCGTTTCTAAATAGACAAAATAATTCCCTTTCAGAAAGGCTATCAGGTATATCGATGGTCGCCAGTAACTTCCATAAAAGTCAGGGATGGATGATAGTATCCGCTAGTGGTCATCATGGCTTTCTTCCATCGGGGTTATCATCTTCGACCATTTCACCGTCAATATCCACCCGAGTAAAGCCTTCAAAATCATCATCAGAGTCGTAATCAAATAAAAACTCCTCAAATAAAGTCTTTGTTGGATACTGATGCGGCCATATTTGTTTACAAAAAAGAAAACAAAGAAATTAACGTGGGTTTAAAACAGCAAAGGTAGAGAATACTATGGCGACAATTTTTGTCTACAACATGGTAAAGGTTTAAATTCATAAAGTCGAGGTGCCATAAAGGAAAGATCATTTGAACAATTGCCATTGCATTTATTGATAAAAATCTTACTAATTAATCCATAGGTGTGGAGAAGAGGTGGTTACATACCAACTTCCAAGGGTATTTGTGTGAAAGCACTATAAAGAAACCAACTGGAAATGGAACTCGATTCAAAATTCCCAACCATTATCTATTACACCACCCGCACATCCATGCTTGGAACACCTGGTATTCCCAAGCGGTGACTCAACTCGGTACTGACCAGGCTTGACGTTGCTTAACTTTAGTGATCGTACGGCAAACCGTAATTTCAATGTGATGTAGCAGCCAGCTACATAATAAGGAACAAGGCCTGGGAAATTTATCACCCACAAGAAAATATCGAAGGCAAAATGGACAGAGAAAAGCGTCGAATAACGACCTTGTATACATGGTGCCCACAACAGGGATTAGGTGGGATAGCGTGAAGACAAACCTTAGTAAGAACTCAAATTGGAGAGGACGTTGTGGAGAGCCATGATCAGCAAAGAAATAAAGGGAGAGGGCATATAGTAGTAGTAGATGCTAGAGAATCTATTTTGATTATGTCTTTGTTGGAATATCGTGATGTGCGATTTTTCTAAATTTCCGTTCACTTCGACACACACATGCACAGACACGCACACACACACACACACACACACACAGACACAGAGACACAGACACATACACACAGACACACACACAGACTCACACGCACACACAGACATAGACACACACAGGGACATAGGTACAGACACACACAGAGAGGCACGGACAGAGAAACACAAATGAACACACACCGAAACAAAGACACAGAGACACACAAACCAACACACAGACATACACACGCACACACACACACACTGGAGATGGAAGTGTGTTCCACAAACGAATACAGCAAAAGAAGAAACTGTTCGCATAGAACTTACGGTTGCATCTAACCAATTCACCAGTAAAAGGATGAGACCTAACCGCCAATCTAGTACTTCGCTTGAATACATAAAGACTAGGTGCCATAAAAGAAAGTTCATCACAACAATTATCACAAAAGTATTTATTTAAAAAAAGGCCCAAGGAAGCTACATTATGGCGCTAGTGGCTGAAGCCGGGATGACAGGTCAGGACCAATAACATTGCAGACACTTATTTGGATTTTATGATGAATCTCTCTAGCAGGAGCACCAGACCATATGTGGCAGCAATATTCGAAGCATTAATGAATAAATATGTGAGATAGTTTCTGGAGAATAAATATGTAATAAACGAAGAAATATTTTGTGATATCAACGAATACTGGTTGCCATTTTTATAATATCAACGAATATTCGTTCTCACTTTCGTAATGCTCGTTGTAGTAGAGACTTTGTAATCACAGATACAACTATAGTAACGCCGTTGAGCAATGCTGGCGTCAGACGCCTTCGAATGACATTCGCACTAATAGTACTTGCTCGATAATACTCGCTCGAATAGTCACCACCAAATAGTGATCCGTATAGAGAGTAGTGTAGAGAAGAGAATAGAAAATAGCGTTCCCTATAGTAATAATAGAGGATAGAGGATAATTAACGATCCGAATAATATAGAAAATAGACTAAAAATAGCGATATTAGTCGTCATACGGCTTCTTACTTATTCGTTTCCCCGATGGTCACGTGATACTCAATTCAATAATGGGATCGCCTGTGTTTGCTCACAGGCGATCTATGTTCACACTCAAGTGTCGGCAGAGATATTTTATTCCTATATAACAGATTGATAAAAGAACAAGATAACTGCTATTAAAAATATTTATTTCACTGTTGTTTAGACAAAGGGCTATAGTTTTTATACATTCGGTTTGAAAAAGGAAATCGTTCAAATGGTGACCTCTATTTGCCATACACTGTTGTAGAGGATTTCTAACGTTTTCCATAACCCGGATGTTCGAGCGTTTCGAGATCTTCCGGATGGCTTCTTTTTTTTTAAGTCATGAACTTGTGTCCCTGAAATCTTTAACCCATAGCAGAACAGCATCATTCCGATGCAACTTGACATGAACACAAGAATCTCTCTATGTGTTGCAATTACAGATTCACTCGTCTTAAAAAAAAACGTCTCAATATCAAACACACAATGTTGATTGGTCAAAGCCAGGATGCTAACTGATGGTATCTGAAATAAAATGGTAAGACATCAGATAACTGAAGATGCAGACTTCAATACCACTTGCCTAAATTCACAAGCACCACAAAAGTGACGGTCTCAAATGAGGGAGATATTTATGCCACGCCCTGTATTTTCCCTCGCCTCGTCGGATAGGGTTGTAGACTGCACCTCTGTATAGGGGTAAGACCTTTCTAATGAGTAGTTCTGGGTATGACGATAAACTATATCCAGCAGCAAACTAAATATGAAACGAATAAATATGTAAGATAGATTCTGGAGAGAAAAAAATATATAATCTTTCCACTTCGTGTCAACAAACAACATTAGCCCGAGAAAGCACATCGCCTCTCTCGGAGGTTACCATCAGCCATGTTGAGTGAAGGCAAAACAGGATATCACTTAAAATCAGTTCTTAAATATAAGGCCCAGTTTGGAGCTGGTTGTTTTCTATAAATTTCAATAATTAATCTGAGTTATCCGCGTCCTGGATAAGACGATAATCTACATCCAACAACAAGGCCTTTGATCAGGTTTTGAGGAGTGTTGAACACCTCTTAATTGCTGACCCGGGGTGTTAGCAACTGTTAGAGTCCCAGCTATGGGCAAATAGTTAACCCCAAACTGGGGCCAAAACACTATGAAAGTGTAAAAATAGGTTTTAATATCAGGAATACATTTTTGTAAAAAATTATTACAGGCAATATATTATTGAAAAAACAAGATTTTACAAGCAATACATTTTTGAAGGAAAAAAATATTACCAGTGATAATGACTATTGCCCTCATTTTTGTCGCCATATTTATCACAACGTTTCAGCCGTTGTACGCTCCGACCTTCTTCAGGTGGTTGCAATGTCGAACTGAACCCTTTATTTCAGTAGACTGTTCTAGTTCCACGTGCTATGTTTGATGAATGTCAGTTATCAGTTATCTCCTGTTAATTTCCCTCTGAAAGTTCTCCACTGCCATAACCGGATATTGAACTCACATGAAGGCCGGAGCGTATAACGGCCGAAACGTTGTGATAAATATGGCGACAAAGATGAGGTCAATAGTCCGAATAATGTAAATAATGTTCATAATACCTCATCTCAGAAATATAGACAGTAATAATTTTTTGTGAAAAAATATTAGTTGCAATACATTATAGAAAAAAAACTATTACCAGCAATACAAACCTTGTCGGCATTAAATAACCATTGAGGTTGATATACCGTAAAACAAACCAAACTAAACCAAAAATATTAGCAGCAATAAAAATTTTGACGGCATTAAATAACCCATTGAGCTTGATATGTCATAAAACAAACCAAACCAAACCAAAAATATTAACAGCAACAAAAATGTTGTTGGCATTAAATAATCCATTCAGGTTGATATACCGTAAAACGAAACAAGCCAAAGCAAACCAAAAATATTAACAGCAACAAAAATGTTGTTGGCATTAAATAATCCATTCAGGTTGATATACCGTAAAACGAAACAAGCCAAAGCAAACCTCAGTTATCCAGTCTTCGGTAAAAGTCTTCGCAACATTACCATTTCCTAATCATTGATATAGTTCAAGTCTCAGTGGTATCTCTACAAATCTTATATTTTATTTATTTTTCATTATCTTCAGTCGAATGTTGCATTATAGTTGTTTTATTTACCCCAGCCTCTCCACTGAGGCGAGATGTGATGAGTTTGATATGAGGAACCCGAGCGCGCACACTAGATCCAAGGACAAAAATTGCTCAGCTTCCGTAACTGTAGGTTACCCTGGTTTCAGTATGACTACGGATCCCCAATCTCTCGTGCAATACGAGAGTGAAGCCGCGGAAGCTGTTTCCCCGGTACCGGGCACCTCACAGATTTTATTTTCCCCACCTGTGTGTCTGTCCACGGACAGAGCCACAACTGAGTCTCACTCTGCCCGAAGATATACACGCAACTGAGAGATGATAATATTCACTCGCGATGGGCCAACGCAAGCAACTTGCACAGGATCTCACGAATTAAAAAAAAAAAGAAACGAACGCTATCATACCACACACAGAAATGAAAAAAACAGTTCTTTAATCTCGCATTTAGATACGCTTACCTTAAGCAACGTTGAGCCTGGTTGGTACCTACATGGGTAACCGCTTAAGAATAGCAGGTGTTGTAAGCTTGGATGTGCGAGTGGTGTAATGGATAATGGCTCAGAATGGTTAATCAGAGATCAGAGTTCCAATTCCTGTTGGGTTCGTTATATTCGTTTACACGCAGATACCCTTGGAAAAGGTATGAATCCACCTCTTATCCCTCCAGATTATCCCCCACCCATACACACCACAAAAAAAATTACAACCGAAAAAATTATTTCTGGGTTTAAATAATCTGCAAAGGGTTGATAAGCCGTAAAAAACGAACCAACCAACATGCACACATGTACACAGGAGTTAACCAAGTTTTAAATAAGACACTGTAATAATACATATGCCTACACTTCAGTCTGGTCAACCCCTATCCTAGATTGAGCAATAAAATTGTTAATTTGCAGACAAGAAAAAAACTTAATTTATTAAGCACTAAAATAATAAAAGACTTGTATCACTCCCCCACCGAGCCAAAATTCTTATAATCTAAAAATGTTTTCTGGCTTTAAATAAACTGCAAAGGGTTGATAAGACGTAAAAGACGAAGCACTCAGTCAACTCATTCATTGTTGTTCATGAACATTCTTAAATTATAAAGAAATATGAGAAAGTGCTTCATCTTATGTTTATGAACAATTTTAAACTTCGCCAACAATTTGATGACATCCGACACATGTTTCGAAATATTGGTGTACAATATGAATTCTAATACTGGCAGATCAATACAGCAAATAAAACCGTTTATAATTCAATAAGTGTTACTAATATTCCATTCGATAACTGTTTTTTTATTCCATTTTTTATGTAATTTCTATATTACGATAGATTCTCGGTTTATGGATATCCTGTGTTAAAATCTTTTTAAAAATCCATAATATCCACTTTTTTTAAAACGTCAACAACAAAAACGAAAGAGAAAAACACGAGGCCACAATTCTGATATAAATTTTTATATATATATATATATATATATATATATATATATATATATATATATATATAGGGTGCGATGGGTAAATTGTCGTTTAAATGCGGCAAAAATGAAAATAACGTTGATATCTCCTTTTAATAGATACATTTGCCAAATTCTTACAAAATTATATATCGAAATACCAATGAGTAAATTTATTCAATAAATTCGCCATTTGTTTCAACTACGGCCTCCAGACGATTTCGCAATCTCACTTGTTTAAGTTGGTGAATGCAGCTGTTGGGTTTGTAAAATCCGTCTGCTCCTATACATAGAGCTTGGTCACGTGATGTTAGGCGGTGTCTCATTGGTTATTAAAAGCACGTGAGTCCAGAAAAGGCTCACCATCAGCAGAGAAGTAACACAGAGGAAATTCTCTCCAGCGTCACGTCAACGGTACCAGTTGCCGAATATTTCAAAGGTACAAGCTACCTAGCCCTCTTTCACTCCAGCAGATGGGAAAGTCTGCTTGAAATATTCGCTGTATATAGGATAGGACATTGTGTTTATATTTTAACTGCTGTATTCATGTTTAGATATAATCAAATATCTTTATTATATTGATAAAGTATTCTTCTTATTCGTAGCAGTCCCAACGTAAAGTAGAGCTAGCACAATAATGGCATAATCTTTATCTTCAGTTCATCTTTGATGTGACAAGAAGTTTTGCTGGTCTCTTGGTAAACTGTACCTTACACATAATAATTATGGTACTTGCAATTTAGGGAGTTTGGTGTTCAGATGTAATGTGGTCGCAGAAAATGTTGACAGTCATGACTGGGTTCGCCTGCTTGTGTGGCATGGTGCAGAGTCCTGTTGCCAGACATAGGTTTTTCCAGCAGACACCCTCTTGACCCAAATACACAGATCCGGAGATCGTAGTTATCTTATCGCCAGGTAATTTTTGTTCATAATAAGAATAGACCTCGCGGCCTCTGATGAGAATGGGTCATCGGTTGCTAAAAGAAAACAAAAAAGTAACCTTTCGGCGGTCAAATAGTCAGAAATGTTGAGTTTGTCCTACAATACATGATATCATCAATGGGAACCCGAAAAATCAATGATCGTCATTGTACCAGCAAACTCAGCTGCATC
>CAHIKZ030001902.1:3717500-3732500 GCA_903632075.3 Acanthosepion pharaonis
AAACATGGGACCTAGATGCTAACCTAGTAGCACGCTTAAATTCATGCAGTTTGGGAACCAGCGAAAGTAGCTCGTCGGTGCAGTGGCCGTCAAAATACCTGTAGAAAAGACAGAGGGAAGCCACTGTGAGAAAGTGACTGTAGGCGAGATGCCAGATTAAGACCCATCATATTGCATATCCGTCTCTGGATTTAGTCGAAGTCCTCGAGATGGACAGCGGGGGCACCAGACCATATATGGCAGTAGTATACAATGCAAGGACGAATGGTTGATTTGAAGAATGGACTCAGGCGAAAAAAAAAAACTTTCTGGCGCGACACAGAGAAACATTCTTATAACTTTTACGCACATGAATCATTGAAGGTAAACGGCTGAAGGCTCAAAAGCCTTCCGCAGGAACTAGCCTAAAGTCTGCCCGAAACACGTCTTCTCGGCTGGTTTGATAATAATTATAGTTTTAACAATACCTAGGAATCAAAAATTATACGGCATTTTAAAAATTATACGGCATTTTAAAAATTATACGGCCTTTTAAAAGAGCTAAAAATGAACAACCGGTTTCGTCCTAGCCTTATCAAGTTTATTTTCTGGGATATAAAAATATATATAAGCGTGTAAATTAAATTAATATAACGAATGGAAGGAAAAGAAAAAAAAAAGAATTTCAAAGAAAACTAGAATCCAATAACATTCAGACCCAGTAAGCATTCCCTTTGTTTACAAAGGGAATGCCCACGGGATCTGATATACAACCACTCTAGAACCTTGAGGTGATATGAGGAGTGGGACCTAGAGAAAATCGAAAAACGGTCCGCACTAAAATCAAACACACAATTCCTGCTATTTATTACATACTCTGCAATAGCAGAGCCAGATGTATTGGTTAGTTGGCTTTTCCTGGTATCGGGATTCAAAATCCTGGGAGGGTAAGTGTTGTTTTATTCTCAGATCCAAACGTTGGAACGTCCTCTCTATGTAGTCGAGACCACAACTACACTTATATTGATAAATCACTGAATAAATATGATTTAGTACGTCCTTACGAATGAAAGAGAAAACAGGACGGGTAACAAATATTACCCGAACATTAGCCGAAAAATAGCAGTAGAGCCCGGCGTTGCCCGGGGATGTAACAGTAAGAGATAGATCAAGTATCGACCATCATAAAGACTGAAAAATAAAATTGACAAAGATTATTGTTTTAGGTTGACAGACACGCATGTCTTAATTATTTTTTTTTTTTTTACGAATTGGTCAAACCCAAACTCAAACAAAAACATCGTTTTCAATCGTTATGAGTCTACCGATTGAATAGAATTTTATTATAAACAATTGTCTTGTAAATGGAATTTTTAAAGCATTCTGAATGTAAAAATAAAGAAGAAAGTGTGCAAGACAATAATAAACACTTCCTGCCAAATAAAAAGTGAAGTTTTGTTGAAATCGGTTGAAAAATGTAGGAAATCCGATCCAATATATAAACGTACAGACACACACACAATCTGCTTTTTATAATAACTAAGATATAGTTACATTCAAGGTTGACGGACACGCATGTCTTAATTAGTTTTTTTTTTTTTTTCACGAATTGGTCAAACCCAAACTCACACAAAAACATTGTTTTCAATCGTTATGAGTCTACCGATTGAATAGAATGTTATTATAAACAATTGTCTTGCAAATGGAATTTTTAAAGCATTCTGAATGTAAAAATAAAGAAAAAAGTTTGCAAGCCAATAAGAAAAACTACCTGCCAAAAAAAAAAGTGAAGTTTTGTTGAAGTCGGTTGAAAAATATAGAAAATCCGATCCCATATATAAATGAACACACACACACACACACACACACAGAGAGAGAAACAAACAACCTGGGTTTTATAAGTATAACTCGATATGAGTTGCAATGCCTCTTAATCGTGTTTTCAAATTGATTTCGTGCAAAAACAATTGTGTTTTTCCAATTTTTGGCGCTGTTAGAACCACCGCAAGGTAATTTTACGTAGTCCTGTGAAGTTTTGTTGAAATCGGTTGAAAAATGTAGGAAATCCGATCCAATATATAAACGAACAGACACACACACACACACACACAACCTGGGTTTTATGATAAGTATGATTAATCACACGCAAAATTAGTCTCGATAAAGTCTCACCTTCTGTACCAATATAGGGAAGACGCAAATAAACTTGATTATAGTTTTATTAACATTAAAACAATTACGAACATTTCTGTGGAATTTTTATTTCTCAACAAGATTCTGTTCAAAGTTTCTCTTACTATTACGCACTGCATCTCCCCGGAGTTTATTTTATTATAAACAAATGTAAAAATGTTCTTAGTTTTTTCGAAATTTTTGAATTTAAGAGACGCTCATGAATATTCATCAGGTTAACTGTAAATTCTCAGTAAATTATGGAGGACGCTAAGTGACATATTTCAATGTCTAATACAAGAAAGGTAGTAAATTTTTTCTCATGCAATTAATATTTAAATTATTTTAGTATGGGATAAATTTATATATTATATATCTTTTTAAATAACAGGAAGTTATAAATTTAATCGCTTTCTTTTATTCATTTTAACATTTTCATAGTATTTTGGTTTGGGATAGAAATAATTCTTTCAAGAATGGAGATACTTTAAAAAACCTGGGCGCAGATTTAAATTTTGGTAAGACTCGATGGCAACCCTCTCTAAATTTTTCTAAGTAAGTAAGTGTGACATTCTTTATATCAAGAATATGTTGAATTTATTTTTATCTATGACTAATGCATTTGAGATTTGTTTATACATAACATCCTTTTTGTTTTCACAGATACGTTTTATTTAATTTCTGAAAGTTTGCCCCAATGCATTATATATATATATATATATATATATATATATATATATATATATATATATATATATTAGGTGTTCTCGTAGAATATAGCATTAACACTTTCATTACATCATTATATAAAAAACCACAAGCAAAAAACTCCTGCCACCTTAACTTTAAAAGCGAATGTCCACTTAGAAAAAAAATAGCAGTAATAATAAAAAAACTTTCTAAAAAGAGCACACCAGAATTCATCCTCTCGACTACTCTTCCTCAAAGAACTTAATAATGTTAAACAAACACTAATCAACAACGGTTTCCCTAACCACCTTATAGACTACAAAATTAGACTATTTCCCCCCAAAGCAAGTAATAACGATAGTGAACACACAGCCAAAAATCACATACACATTTATTACAAAAACCAAATGCACATTAATTACAAACAAGACGAATCTTCACTAAGACATATTATAGAAATATACTACTCCAATTGACCCGAATAAAAAAATCAAATTAATTATCTATTATAAAAAATTTAAGACAGCCAACCTTATCCTCAAAAATAACAACACACCAACTAAGTCAAAATTAAAAAGAACGAACATTATCTATGAGTTCAAATGCCCTTTAATAAACTGTGTTCCTGATCAAACCGGACTCATAAATAATTACATCGGTTACACAACTACATGCTTATCCAGACGTCTTACGTTACACCTATTTGATCACAGCTACATTAGAACCCATTTAAACACACACACAAATTTACCAGACTCCATTAGAAACGTACTAGTAGAAAACACAAATATATTAACTGCATCCACCTGCAAAAGACTAAAAATAATGGAAGCTTTAATAATAAAAAAAAAAAAACAACTCTTAACAATATTAACTACGAACAAAGCCACAACGTGCTAACCGTATTCGGAAATTAAAACGTTCCTACGACACACTAAGACATACACATAATGCGCACACTCAATTAAGCTGAAAAATAGAATCATCCTTGATAATGGCTAAAGGTATAGCCGAAAGCGCTCGGAAATATAAAACGTTTGGACAGTTCTTACACACCGTTTGTCCAGAAAAGAAAGCTCTTGTTCGGACACAAGAAAAATTAAATAAAAAGCTTAACCGTAGTACCTTTTCTGTCGTTTTTAATGAAACATGCATAAAGGAAGGATTGCTGTCTAAATATACAACCATATATATTCTGATCCTATCCATATTACCTTTGTAATTAATGTTGTCAAAATTGGATAAATTATTTTGGATAATTGTTATGGTAATTTACCCACGCACGCATGGACTCTCCCAGCTATAAAGAGGAGCAGGTACTGCCTTTTGGAGAGCAGTCAGCTCTAACAGTCGGACCGAACATACTTGCTGTGACACTCTTGTTTCAATTCCTCTTTTTGTGTCTTTTTTTCTGACCCGAACAAGGCCACCAACAATAATGGATGATACGGAATTAATAGTTGTTATTGTGTGTTTGTTTTTATCTAGTTTATTGTCATTATTATTATTAATAATAATGTTATTTTAATTATTATTTTGTATTGTAGAGATACAGGCGCTTATCTCCCTTTAGTCGAGGACAAGTCCTTTGGTCTCATAACGGCCGCTACGTGGCGTCACTCCGCAGCAGTCGTTCCTCTGTTTGTGAACAGCAAGCAAAAAAGAAGGTTGCTTTCTTCGAGCGTCTACGGCCCACGCTGAGGCTAAATGTGCCTCCCTAGCTTACAAGCAGATGATGCCGTTTCCCCTTTAGACATGGCCGAACCCGGCCCGTTTAAATCTGGAGTCTTAGTAGTGGCTTCTCCAGATGAGGAGTATCTTTAAATTATATGTAAGATCTTTGCTGTTGTTTCTCCTTATACTTTGCTATGATATGTAGACATATGCGATTTATATTTTTCCATATGGGGCATATATATATATAGAGAGAGAGATAGATAGATAGATAGATAGATAATATTAGTGGTAAATATACACATACATATGCAAAATATATAAATATATATACATAGGTGCATGCACATACATATATATTTTTTTAATAAAAATTTCCAAGAGGATAGAATCCAGGTAGAACTCAATGTCCAGGACAGAGTAAGGATATAATAAAAAGGCTTAAACATTAATATTCCATGGTCATAATTTATTCCATTGGAATCGTAAATACGATCCAATTCATCAGACCTACAAATTCAAAAAGAAAAAAGAAAAAACAAATCCGTAAATAAAAATAGAATTTAGAGAGAGATTGTAAGTATGAGAGTGTGGGACGAATGTTAGTAGCTAAAGAGAAGGATAACAACTCACCTCTCTAAAACTTCTCTCTGTTAAGTTTTAATCTCCCACCTTCTCTCGTCTGTTACCCCTCTCTTTAGCTCTAACATTCGTCCCACACACTTATACTTACACTCTCTCTCAATTCTATTTTTATTCCCAGGGTTGTTTTTTTCTGTCTTCTTTTTGAATTTCTAGGTCTGATGAATTGGATCGTATTTACGATTCCAATGGAATAAATTATTATGACCATGGAATATTAGTGTTTAAGCCTTTTTATTGTATATATATATATATATATATATATATATATGTGTGTGTGTGTGTGTTTGTGTGTGTGTGTGTGTGTGTGTGTGTGTGGAGGGTGTCTTAGTATATAAAAGTCTCTACTTGAGACGCAAGCATTTTTGAGGCTCTTTTTCCTTTCAATCATTCCGTTCGGTCTTATCCGTGAACTACGATGTTATTATATCATTAACAATGCACATACCTGGAGAAACGTAAATGGAATAATAATAATAATAATAATAATATATATCTAGATGTGTGTGTGTGTGTGTGTGTGTGTGTGTGTGTGTGTGTGTGTGTGTGTGTGAAAAGTGTATATAAATATAAATAAATATATATATGTTTGTCTGACGATCGCTAAAGCGTGAAACCCAGGGTCACAAACTCACATCTATCCAACCATATATATATATATATATATATATATATATATATATATATATATATATATAATAAAAGGCTTAAACACTAATATTCCATGGTCATAATTTATTCCATTGGAATCGTAAATACGATCCAAATCATCAGACCTACAAATTCAAAATGAAAACAAAAAAAAAAAAAAAAAAAAAAACAACAACTCCGGAAATAAAAACAGAATTTAGAGAAAGTGTAAGTATGAGGATGAGTGACAGAGAGAATTTTTGGAGATGTGGGTGGGGTGGATTTAAAAAGAGGAGAGAAAGAAAGTCGACGGATGTCTAATACATAAAGATACATTTCGTGGTGACATATACACACCACAGACAATTCGGATAGGAAGGGAAAAATTCTCTCTGTCACTCATCCTCATACTTACACTTTCTCTAAATTCTGTTTTGATTTCCGGAGTTGTTTTTTTTTTTTCTGTTTTCATTTTGAATTTGTAGGTCTGATGATTTGGATCGTATTTACGATTCCAATGGAATACATTATGACCATGGAATATTAGTGTTTAAGCCTTTTTATTATATCCTTACTCTGTCCTAGACATTGAGTTCTACCTGGATCCTTCCTCTTGGAAAATTTTTTTCTGAAAAATATACATGTATGGGAATTTTTAGATATATTTTTCATATGTATGTATATTTTCCACTAATATTATCTATATATATATATATATATATATATATATATATATATATATATATATATACAAAAAGAATAATCACACATAAATTAATCAGAAATATTAATGCGATTATTGGCGACATCCATCGCTAGAAAACATAATATATGCATTAAAATCCTGTTCATCTAAAAAAAAAAAAACACATGCCTGATGATGAATAGAAGACTATTCGTAAGTACTAGCATTTTAACATCAAATAAACTGAAAAACTACAGACAACAAGTTTTTCGACAAGGATCAAAACTCGCACTTTGGATGAACAGGATTTTAATGCATATATTATGTTTTCTAGCGATGGATGTCGCCAATAATCGCATTAATACTTCTGATTAATTCTATGTGTGATTATTCTTTGTATGTAAATCATATGCTGCCTAATATATATATATATATATATATATATATATATATATATATATATATATATATATAGACCCGGTAGCATGCAGTATATATATAAAACAGTGTATTTTGTATGCCTTCCTAAAAATAAAATAATGTCGATATTATTTGAAATAAAAGTGCAGATAATTTTTGATCCCCCTCCCCCGTATTTAGTAATCCCAGCTTTCGTTATATTTTTCTTGCATGTGCGTATGTTATTTCTTTATTTGGCATTGAATGTGTAAGAACTGTCCAAACGAGAAATAATCTTTGGATCTGAGAGCTTTCCGTCAATTCGCTAGCCATTATCAAGTATGCTTTCTTTTGTCTTAATATACAGATTGTGTTAAGAAAAAAATAAATACGCAAAAATTCGCCTTTTTCGCTGCCGAGGGATTAGAATCTCCGATTGATAACAAGTTGGTCGGGTTTTGGTCACGGCTTGAAGCGATCGGATGTCTAACCACACTGATGTAGATGTAGATGTCGATATATATTTAGATATTTAGATATTGATTATTATTATTATTATTATATATATATATATATATATATATATATATTCTCAAGAGGATAGAATCCAGGTAGAACTCAATGTCCAGGACAGAGTAATAATATAATAAAAAAGGCTCAAACACTAATATTCCATGGTTATAATTTATTAAATTGGAATCGTAATCATGATCCAATTCATCAGATCTACAAAAGAAATTGTATATTTTTATTTATTTTATTTATTTATCTATCTATCTATCTGTCTATCTATCTATCTATCTATTTTATATATATATATATATATATATATATATATATATATATATATATATATATATATATATATATATATATATATATATATATATATTATCGAGATAACTTTTTCTAATATTTCAAACACCGTCCAATCAATTCACGCAAAATGTTAACACAATGTTGGCTACACTGACCTACGCAATCACTGAAATTTTTCGTACTGATCTGCGCAGTGTAAACAAACTGGCGCCATATTTGTTATCAGCACGGTCATTGATTGGACGGTTTTTGAAATATTAGAAAAAAGTTATCTCGATAATAATTTGGCACGCAGTGTATACACACATGTATTTTGTACATATATATATATATATATATATATATATATATATATATATATATATATATGAACACACATGTATTGTGTGTAAAAATTTCAAATATACCTACAATGTGTAAAAGGACAATATGAATACAGACAAAAGGAAAACATATTCGTCGACGAACTTTATCAAGAGAAATTTGAGGATTTTATTTTGAAACTCTTTATGTTTTAATGTTAATTTTCCTGAGAATATTGAGAATAACGTGTAATGAATGTGGTCGCGTCTGTCTAGGTTGGGCAGGCCGAAAAAATCATCAACGATACTAAACATTGAAAGGTCACTAAAATATTAAGGCAACACCTAGGGCAAGAGACACCCAATGTTGTTACATCTGTGCAAAAGAATGTAAAACCCTAGCAGGACTAAAAATATATTTGAGAATAATCAAGCGATGGCATTACTCGATATCGAATCGATATATATATATATATATATATATATTTTTGTGTGTGTGTGTAATGCTATAATGTCGATTTGCAAATGCACATTTTAATATATATATATATATATATATATATATATATATATATATATATATATATATATATTTGTTGTGCGTTCGTGCAATTAAGATGCATTCGAAATGCAGCAGTTATAAAAACAAAGTTAAGAACAGTAAACAGATTTTTGCCTTTGAAGTTTGACTCTTCGTAAGTTTGTCTTTTTTATCTCTGGGAATGTGGGCATATCTCTGTCATCCATTTTAACAAGCTCAGGCGATTCCATAATGCTTTTTAACGAGGCAGTAGGAATCAACAGTGGATGGTGACAATCAATCAATCTCTCTCTCTCTCTCTCTCTCTCTCTCTCTCTCTCTCTCTCTATGCCTCTCTCCCTCTCTCTATATATATATATATATATATATATATATATATATGTGTGAAAATATATAGAAAATAGGAATGAACTGGTTAGGTAAATAATCCAAAGTCCCTTAGTATTTTAGTTATTATTTTTTAAAAATAGTGCTCGATACAGAAGTAGAGCATAAATATAATTATTTATTGAAAAATATGATTCCAATTCGCGACATAAGAGGTCTCATGTTTCAAAACAAGAGCCGAAAACTTCAATATAATTATTTGAATTAAATTGAGTTATAGTAAGCTCTGTTCCATCTTTTAAGCGAAATTTTTTGGGAATAACGTATTTCTGAAATTTACGTGTTTTAATAATTGAAATCAAAATTTCCATGGTAACAGCTTGGGCGAATTGTTTAAATTGGGTAGGCGTGTGTTGGGTGTTAAAATATATATATATATATATATATATATATATATATATATATATATATATATATATATAAAGAAATAATCATACATAGAATCAATCAGCAATATTAATACGATTAATGATTAAATCACTTCGCTATTAGAACATATGTATTTAATCCATTGAATGATGTGATGCTCATTTATAAAAATGTTGTCAGATGTTTCTAGTGTATATTTTTTAGTTAAGCGAAAGTACTTGCTTAACTTAAAAAACATACATATTATTTATATATATATATATCAATCGCTAACACAAATCCATTCTCATTAACAAGGCGTCTACTAAAGGAGGAATGACATTGAAAATAAATTTAAAACAATGTTCCGAGACAGACACTTAGGGGCTGATGATAGCCGCGTACAGAACGGCTTGAAATAGACTATCACTATGTTGAGGTAATTTTTGTTTTTTGGCTGTAATATATATATATATATATATATATATATATATATATATATACAAATTAGAGAAAGAACAGATGGAATTAAAATTTTAAAAAATGCCTTTTTTTCATTTTTTCACCATCGCCTGAAGAAGTAAAATCATTGTATTGAAACATGAAAGTGTGTGGCGATTTCAAAATATTTTTTATTTTATCTCTTATAAAAATTACATATATATTTATTAATTACATTTTTATGTTTAACGTTCTTTTTATAGATACAAGTATTTAATTAAATGCTCCGTTTATAATAAACAGTATTAAATGACATTTACCGACCTGAATGTCCGAGAAATTTTCATAGAAAATATTCGTCCTTTGACAGTATTCGAACCTGCATCCTATAAGGAACTTTCATTTACGCTGATGTGCCTTAACCGACTCGGCCACAAAGGATCGTTCGGTCGGCAAGGTTGAATTTACTGCCTATAAACTTCAATCTTCCATGAATCTCGTACATTCATAACTGCTCATGGCGTATCAAATGTAAACAAATGACGTCATATATTAAGAAATGGACAAAGTCCGACAATTTATTTATTAAAGACATTTTTATGTTTAGCGTTCTTTTTATAAAAATGTCTTTAACAAATAAATTGTTGGACTTTGTCCATTTTCTTATATATATATATATATATATATATATATATATATATATATATATATATATATATATATATATATATATATATATAATTTGATTCGGAAATTTTGGGTTGTAGAGGAAAATGTAATTAGAGACACCAAAATTTAAGCTAACACGCTACCCAGGTTTCGACCGTTATGTCTCCTCAGGTAGGATGAAAGATTTTAGTTTACTCCACAACCTTTATGTACGAACACCGGAAGTTATGGGGGTGGAAGAGGGAAAATATTTTCATCCAGGTTTGTATATACACAACAAATATTTGCCAAGGTGTCTGCACTTAGATAACACCTCTGATCGTCAACTTTTCCTATTGGCATAGCTTACAGCAGTTATCTCGGACTCTACCCCGCTTTATTTTTGGATGATCTTCAATTTTATGTCTGGTACTCTACCATTGACTTCTTTTCAGCAAATTGCTAATTTTGTATCATTTCTATGTCTCTCGAGCCTAAAAGTGGTAGTATGGTTGTAATATTTCCTCCTCTCCTGCAATATGTTTTATTAAAATTTTTGCCGTCACTGACATCCGCTGAGTAAACTACACCTTCTATCAGGCACTTGCCTTCCAAAGGACAATTATTACTGTGTCTGCAGTTGCATAGTTTCTTTTTTACCCCTCAAATTTATTCTGGTTTTAATAGTTTTTATAATGCTTAATAAACTACTCGTGCAGCAGTAGCTAAGCTTTACTTTGCTTCTTTTAAAGACCTTAGCTATGACAAAATTTCTAGGGAAATGATTATCTAACAACTTAATGAATACTTTTCCGATTTTGGCTTCCAGTTGCGCGTTGAATGAGTGGGTTAAACCAAATCACGTCTCTTGGTTTTACTTTAAACAAATATATTAGAAAACACGAAATTGACGACGTATGCCCCCCCTGGGCACTGCATAATATCCACCTGACGTAGAAAAGTTACCCGGCTTTGAGAAAGACCTATAAGGCATGGATATATTACATTTCAAAGAAACGAAAACCAAATTCCAAAAAAATGATTTGCAAAAATAAAAGATATCAAAGAAACAAAAATATTACTAGTAATGGGTGACAAAACAAAGAACATATATTTAATGAGCCCAGCAAATATAAGAGATGGATTGCTAATGAGATAACGAAACATTATAAGAAAGCGCCAAGCACACATGTTGATTCCATCAACGAGGAAGCCAGAAATATCTCAAATAAATTGTGTATTGGTAACAAAGTTCGAACCCTGCGCGAAAAGAAAGCATTCATCATGGAAAAAAGACCATGAAGATGATTTTCACAATCATCCCCACTTCCGTCTAATAAATCCGTCTAAGACGCAGCTAGGTGCCATCAGTCGTGTTATTATTCAAAATATTCGTGATTCGCTAAGAACGGCCACGCAAATCAACCAGTAAAAGGACACTAACGAGTCCGTAGACTAGTTTAACAATATTAAAGACAAAGAAGGTTTAGTCTTTATAAAATATGATATATGCCACTTTTACCCTTCAATTGACAAAAAAAGGATTATCTGATCCACTGGAATATGCTAAAAATTGTCCATCAAAAAAGCGCATATATGAACAGTGTAAGCGGGAAGTGCAAAATGCTCTCAAAGGCTTCAATATCACCTGTTCTTTCCACAACACTTGCTATCTTTCAAACTATGCTCTACTACGCAGCATACCATCCTTTCGACTCGTACGCAAGAAATCTCTCGGTTCCTAAAGGAATCAACATCTCACTCCTGAATCCTGATGTTAAGAAGAAAGAAATCTGTGACGTACTGGATTCGTGGCTTGATTCAGTTGTGATCTCAGAAGACATTGAATCCTCCTGGAAATCTCTCAGAGATGTCATTTATTCCAGTTCCCTTGAAGTTCTAGGACTTCTCATAAGGAAGCATCAAGACTGGTTCCATGTAAACGATGCTCACCTTCAACGTCTCATCGAGAACATGAACGATTCGCATAAAATATGCACAAACAACAAAAATTGTACATAAAAAGTGCATATCTAAGCAGTGTAAGCGGGAAGTGCAAAATTCTCTCAAAAAAAGAATTATGGGAGAATTTAATGCACGGATTGGTGCTGACCACAAGACATGGCCTGGTCTCATTGGCAGTCACGGTATCGGGAGTATGAATTCTAATGGGCTACGACTTTCTCTCTGCCAAGAATTCGATCTCACCATCACCAACACACATTATCAACAGTCCAATCATCACAAAACGACTTGGATGTGTCTAAGAGAGATTTCCTGGAGGATTCAATGTCTTCTGAGATCACATCTGAATCAAGCCACGAATCCAGTACGTCACAGATTTCTTTCTTCTTAACATCAGGATTCAGGAGTGAGATGTTGATTCATTTAGGAACTGAGAGATTTCTTGCGTACGAGTCGAAAGGATGCTATGCTGCTTAGTAGAGCATAGTTTGAAAGATAGCAAATGTTGTGGAAAGAACGGGTGATATTGAAGCCTTCGGGTCACGTTTCATGGTAATAATGTAATCAATCATACGCCAATCTTTGGATTTGGGATGCATCCAAGTCGTTTGGTGATGATTAGACTGCTGATAACGTGTGTTGGCGATGGTGAGATCGAATTCTTGGCAGAGAGAAAGTCGTAGCCCATTAGAATTCATACTTCCGGTCCCGTGAGTGCCAATGACACCAGGTCATGTCAGCACCAATCCGTGCATTAAATTCTCCCATAATAACAAGTTTGTCTCTATGTGGAACTTTGGAAATGACTGTATGTAGTTGATTATAAAAGTCATCAATTTCCGACGCAGGGTGTGTTCATGGTTGGGGCATAACAGTTCACATGATTGGCAAAAGAATTGTTGTCGAATTCTAAGACTAGAGTCATAATGTGATGACTTATTCCTTTCGGAAGAGATGACAGTGATTTAGCAATGACTGATTTTATGACAAAGCCTACACTTGATAGGCGGGGATCTTCTTCGCTTTTGCCAATCCAGAAAAAGGTATATCCTGCACGAAATGACATCTCTGAGAGATTTCCAGGAGCATTCAATGTCTTCTGAGATCACAACTGAATCAAGCCTCGCATCCAGTACGTCACAGATTTCTTTCTTCTTAACATCAGGATTCAGGAGTGAGATGTTGATTCCTTTAGGAACCGAGAGATTTCTTGCGTACGAGTCGAAAGGATGGTATGCTGCGTAGTAGAGCATAGTTTGAAAGATAGCAAGTGTTGTGGAAAGAACAGGTGATATTGAAGCCTTTGAGAGCATTTTGCACTTCCCGCTTACACTTTATATATGCGCTTTTTTATGGACAGCTTTTGTTGTTTATGAATATTTTATGCGAATAGTGCATCTTCTCGATGAGACGTTGAAGGCGATCATCATTTACATCGAACCAGTCCTGAGGCTTCCTTATGAGAAGTCCTGGAGCTTCAATGGAGCTGAAATAAATAACATCTAAGAGAGATTTCCAGTAGGATTCAATGTTTTCTGAGATCACCTCTGAATCAAATATATAAAGAGTGCAAGCAGGAAGTGCAAAGAGCTCTCAGAAAAATGAATGAGTCCTGGTACTTTGCGAAGGCTGACAGAAAGGATTCCAAGGTGTACGAGCCACAAGAAAATGGAATTTCAGACCTGTCGTCTGACGGTAACACGCTACATACAAGATGGAAAAATACTTTGAAAGTCTTCTAAATGCCACCCTCTGCCATCGATGACAACGCCATTGTCTCAATTTATGAGCGACCAGAAATCTTTCAATTGTCTCTTGAGCCATGCCTAAAGGAATTTCAGGGTTCCATCAAGCAATTGTTCTTTATAAAGTCTTATGGAAGGTTGGTTCTGTTCCACAGGACTACATGTTTACATTTGTTCAAGAACAAAGGCAAAAAAATTGTATGTGATAATTCCCGTGGCATTGCACTCGTATGTATCGCTGGCAAAATTCTCGCTCGTGTTATTCTCAACAAAATAATCAAATATCTCATTGACGACATATATCCCAAATCTCAGTGTGGTTTTCTTTCAGGCCTTAGAACCACTGATATGATTTTTCAATTGGGCAGCTTGCTGAGAAAGTTCGCGAGAAGAACCATGAACACTATAGCCTCTTTATCGATCTGACCAAAGCGTTTGACATCGTAAACCGTGGAGCCCTCTCGAAAGTACTCAAAAAGCTTGGCATACATGACAATATGCTCAATGTCATCATTTCGTTTCACGAACGAATGAAAGCATATGTTCTATCTAATGGAGAGTTTTCAGAAGCCTTCAACGTAAGAAATGGCATAAAACAATGTTGTGTCGTAGCTCCTGTAATTTTCGCCCTCTTTTTTTTCGGTCATGCTACGCCATGTTTTTAGTGATCTTGACATGGGTGTGAAATTTGAATTCCGCACAAGTGGCGGCCTCTTTAACCATCAACGTTTTAGAGCAAAATCGCTGACTCGAGCAAGCATTATTCGTGATCTTTTGTTTGCTGATGACACTGCGATCGTGGTCACCTCAATCGAAGAAGCTCAAGCACACGTCAATCGTTTTTTCTACCTCTAGCAACGGATTAACTATAAGTTATTCATCAACCAAGGCCTACAACCAAAGCAGATCAGGAGTGTAAAACAAAACCCACTT
>CAHIKZ030001902.1:3737500-3742500 GCA_903632075.3 Acanthosepion pharaonis
AATACAAAGTCCAAAGCCCAATTCAAGATTCAATGCAAAGCCCAAGACACAAAACAAGATCCAAAGCACAATCCAAGGCCCATAACACAATATATGGTCCAAGACACAACTCAAGGCCCAATACAAGGTCCAAAGCACAATTCAAGGTCCAATACAAGGCCCAAGATACAATGCAAGGCCCAAAGCACAATTCATGGTCCAATACAAGGCCCAAGACACAATACAAGGTCCAAGACCGAATACAAGGCCTAAGATCCAATACAACGCCCAAGACACAATACAAGGTCCAAAGCACAATTCAAGGTCCAATACAAGGCCCAAGATACAATGCAAGGCCCAAAGCACAATTCATGGTTCAATACAAGACCCAAGACACAATACAAGGTCCAAGACCCAATACAAGGCCTAAGATCCAATACAACGCCCAAGACACAATACAAGGTCCAAAGCACAATTCAAGGTCCAATACAAGGCCCAAGACACAATACAAGATCCAAGACACAATTCAAGGTCCAAGACCCAATACAAGTCCCAAGACACAATACAAGGTCCAAAGCACAATTCAAGGTCCAATACAAGGCCCAAGAGACAATACAAGACCCAAGACCCAATATAAGGTTCAAGACACAATGCAAGGCCCAATACAAGGTCCAAAGCACAATTCAAGGTCCAATATAATGCCCAAGATACATTACATAGCCCAAGATACAATACAAGGCCCAAGATACACTACAAGGTCCAAAGCACAATTAAAGGCCCAATACAAGGCTCAAGTCACAATACAAGTTCTAAAACCCAATACAAGGCCCAAGATCCAGTGCAAGGCCCAAGACACAATGCAAGGTCCAAAGCACAATTCAAGGTCCAATACAGGGCCCAAGATACAATACAAGGTCCAGGACACAATTCAAGGTCCAAGATCCAATACAAGGCCCAAGACACAATACAAGATCCAAAGCACAATTCAAGGCTCAGTGCAAGGCCCAAGACACAATGCAATGTCTAAAGCACAATTCAAGGTCCAGTACAATGCCCAAAACACAATTCTTGGCCTAAAAAACAATACGAGGCCCAAGACTCAATACAAGTTCCAAGACACAATTCAAGACCCAAGGCACAATTCTTGGACCAAGACCCGATACAATTTCCATGTGCAAATTATGAAGATATGAAGGAAAAATGACGTTTAAAGAACTGAATATTATAAGCATCAATGATGGATTGATTGAATTTCTTTTTTGGCTTATCAACTCTTTGTCTGTTAGTTGAAGCCGAAATATTGTTTGGATTTTAAGAATAATTCTGTTTTTTTGTGAGTGAGTATTGGGTTAACATATTTATTTTTAGAATAACAATCATTTGTCCAGATACAAACTGTACTATTTAACCCATTGCTGTGGGGAATATATTCATACTTTTCCCATGAGTATTTGCGCGTAGCGGAACTCAACGAAGCCCACTGGAATTCGTATTAGACTTTCTGATTTTTCTCACCTGCACATCCGAAACGACATAGAAAGAATTCTCTCGGGAGTCTGTTCGACGGCGTAGTTTTTTTGAGAAGAGGCTCTCCGAACTGAACTTGTTAATAAAATGATTCTTTCCAATGTAGGTTGTATGAAATCATTTGAAAAGAAACGAAATTATTTAGAAAAAATATTTATGTAACATATTTAATAGGCTACGGATTTACTGATGTGTCCACGTATTTTCGGTTTTAAAATGCTGACCATAGTCCAGATCTTCGTCTACTTGGTAAAGACTATATCCTCCTACTACAGACTTGGCTATCCTCCTACTACGGACCGGAGAGAGATTTTGCCAATAAACTGGTCAAGATGAACGAAGTATTCCGTAAACTACCGAAATATGTCTGGAATAAGATACTTCACGAAATACACAGAAACTGTCATGCACAAACAGGACCAGTGTAAGAGTCTCGTGCCTGCTCCATCTACGTCTTAACTGTTATAAGGTAATATTCAAATAAAATATAAATTTTATTGTCACTTAATTATGACCGACAATGAATCATATGTGAAGAATTCAACTAGAAAAATTGAAAATAAATACAATGAACCAAAATACAAATTAAACATGTCATAATAGATTGTTCCAAGATAAAGCAACAATGTTTTCTGGCAACTTATTTTTCTTGTTAAAAGTTTTCTGGCAACTTATTTTTCTTGTTAAAAGTTTTCTGGCAACTTATTTTTCTTGTTAAAAGTTAACTTAGCATGAACAAAACGAATTCATGGATTTGAGCGAAAAACAAAAAACCCGAGAATGAAGTCAAAATCCACGAAATATTTTCATCCTTTGATAGTCAGTTGATGAGATAGTAATTTTCCAAGCGTAGCTTAGATATGGCACAAGGACGACAGTAGGGGGCACCCAGTGAAGATCGAACTCACTACTCAGTCGTAATTGTTCTAGCGAGACAAGCTTGCTAACCATTACACCACCTCGAGGTGTTATAATTTTCCAAGCGTAGCTTAGATATGGCACAAGGCCGACAGTAGGGGGCACCCAGTGAAGATCGAACTCACTACTCAGTCGTAATTGTTCTTGCGAGACAAGTTTGCTAACCATTACACCACCTCGAACAATTTTCCAAGCGTAGCTTAGATATGGCACAAAGGCCGACAGTAGGGTGAAATCACAGTGAAGATCGAACTCACTACTCAGTCGTAATTGTTCTAGCGAGACAAGCTTGCTAACCATTACACCACCTCGAGGTGCCTACAATTTTCCAAGCGTAGCTTAGATATGGCACAAGGCCGACAGTAGGGGGCACCCAGTGAAGATCGAACTCACTACTCAGTCGTAATTGTTCTTGCGAGACAAGCTTGCTAACCATTTCACCACCTCGAGGTGCCTACAATTTTCCAAGCGTAGCTTAGATATGGCACAAGGCCGACAGTAGGGGGCACCCAGTGAAGATCGAACTCACTACTCAGTCGTAATTGTTCTGGTGAGACAAGCTTGCTAACCATTTCACCACCTCGAGGTGCCTACAATTTTCCAAGCGTAGCTTAGATATGGCACAAGGCCGACAGTATGGAGCACCCAGTGAGGATCGAACTCACTACTCAGTCGTAATTGTTCTAGCTAGACAAGCTTACTAACCATTTCACCACCTCGAGGTGCCTACAATTTTCCAAGCGTAGCTTAGATATGGCACAAGGCCGACAGTAGGGAGCACCCAGTGAAGATCGAACTCACTACTCAGTCGTAATTGTTCTTGCGAGACAAGCTTGCTAACCATTACACCACCTCGAGGTGCCTACAATTTTCCAAGCGTGGCACAAGGCCGAGCTTAGATGTTCTTGGCACAAGGGCCGACAGTAGGGGGCACCCAGTGAAGATCGAACTCACTACTCAGTTCTTCAGTAGGGGTAATTGTTCATTTGCGAGACAAGCTTCTGTCGTTCGTTAACCATTTCACCAAACCTTCATTGAAGGTCAAGTCTTCCTACTGAAAGAATTTCCAAGCGTCACGATTGCAAGGGGTTTCCTGAAAGATTATGGGGGCTGCATGGGGACTACATTCAATCGGGGTACTCATGCTGAAACATCGTGCTCGATTTCTATAAGGTGCCGAATACTGGATCATATACCAGTTGAGGGCACAATTCCACTTTTGAAGATCGAACTCACTACTCAGTCGTAATTGTTCTAAAGGAGACAATACATATTCAAGACATACACCATTACACCAGTTATCGAGGTATATATATACAATTTTCAAGCGTACTTAGATATATATACAAGGCCGATATAATGAAATGGATTATTTAATATATTTTGTTTGAGGATTTTATAGACAATTTATTTCAGTCGTAATTTTTCTATTATTTTAGACAATTCTTGCAGATAAATAACGTCAGATTTCAGTTATCCTATAGGATTGCCTACGAAATTTTCGAAAGCGTCGAATATTAGATATGGCAAATATAATTAAGGCCGACAGTATTTGGGAGCATTAAATTACCCAGTGAAGATCGAATATCACTATATATCAGTATATATATAATTGTATATATATATTGCGAGACAATATATATATATATATATATATATATATATATATAACCATGTTTACAAAAGTAAATACGCTAAAAAATCACCTCGAGGTGTTTCGATCCTAGCTAGAGGAAAACGGATATCATTGCACTGATGAGCTGTAAATAGCGAAACAGTCTGTTCAGGATGACATTATATATATATATATATATATATATATATAATTATTTATTTAAAAAAAAATTATAACATAAATATGTTATAAAATCAATTTTCCAAGCGTAGTGTCTTAGAGGATGATGCAAATAAATGGGCCGACGAATTAATTAACAATCCTTCACAAGGGAAAAACGGGCTAGATGGACCCCAAGTATAGGAAAATTCAAAAGCTTGACAAACTCATGTTATAATAGCTATTCAAATATTTAAAATAGTCGTAATATTAAAAAGAATTTATTCTAACTAATAATTACTAAATTATATGATTAAAATTAAAAACTGCTAATTTCAAGATCCAAATTTAACCAGTTTACAAATTATAAAATTACTGAGGAGAAAAGAAGAAATATATACGTTATTCAACCTATTTAGCTAATTTTACTTTGACAATGTATCCATTTTTAAAAATAGTGGGCCCTCACAATCAGGCGATTATAATATATACACCCAGACATATTTTTTGGCGAGGTCGAACAAAAAAAACAAAAAAACACGGAAAGAAACCAACGCGCCGGTCCATGCACACACATCCACAGAGCTCAACAATAAAGTTTGCGTTGCGACATAAATGGTCTTCTGAAATTAACTTTAAGGAGCAAATATGAGATAAAAAATGATTAAAAATAATATTATTTAATATTTAAAATGCAGTTATAAAATCGGACGTCAAAGTCAACACCCATAGGGGCTCAATATATATATATATATATATATATATATATCAACAATATATATATATCACACACACACATATA
>CAHIKZ030001902.1:3755000-3767500 GCA_903632075.3 Acanthosepion pharaonis
AAACTAAACCCGAATTTTAACCTCATTTCGTGGTACAATTATCAACTCCGGTGATCTTTCAGATAAATTTTAAAAAATAGACATCATATATATATATATATATATATATATATATATATATAAATATATAATATATATTGACGAACATTGACGTCAACACTAAGAGGCGACAGACTGTTTCATACTAGATGCAATCGTCAGGCCAATATTCCTTACACCTCTCGCCTGTGGAACACCTTTCCCAATTACTGTTTCCCTGAGAGCTATAATCTCCAACTATTCAAATGTAATGTCAATCGACATCTCCAGTTACCTTGATCTATCCACTATCCTTCTCCTCATCCTTTCTTCTATCACTCCTATCTGCTCTTGCTCCAAATCTTCTGCAACCCCTGCATCCTAGTGGCTTCTCGCATTGCTCGGGGCGTAATGCTTAAAAAAAAACGGAATGATGTTCCACAGGCGAGAGGTGCGAGGTATGAAGCTATTGGAGTAGAAGAGACGGCTACAATTAAAAGTTTCTACAGTGAAAGGGTGAGAGCGGGATGCCATCCTCGTAGGGCGCTTGAATTCATTAAGTCTGGGAACCAGTGAATGCAGCTCATCGGAGCAATTACCATGAAAGTATTTGTAGAAAAGACAGAGAGAGGCGACAGTGCTTCTGTGAGAGAGCAACTGTAGGCGAGATGCCAGATCAGGGCCAATTATATTACATATCCGCCTCTGGATCTTGTCAAGAGCTCCAAGGTAAACAGAAGGTGCACCAGACCATATATGGCAGCAATACTCCATGCAAGGGCGAATGGTTGATTTGTATATTTGAAGTATCGATTCCGGGGAGAAATCAATCACTCAAAACATGCACTCATTTAGACACAACAACAAATACAAAAAACACACCCGAAATAAAAGGCGACCCGCACCCACCAGAGAACTGACGTCACTGACCACCTAACGAGGGAGGAGATGGGGAGTTAAACCAAAGAAATTAGGGACAGAAATAAAAGGGACCAATGAGCAAACATCCTTTAGCTAACATGATTTACATTATTCGGACTATTGTCCTCATCTTTGTCGCCATATTTATTACAACGTTTCGGCCGTTGTACGCTCCGGCCTTCTTCCGGTGGTTGAAATGTCGAACTAGGGTAGACTGTTCTAGTTCCACGTGTCATGTTTAATGGATGTCAGTTATCAGTTATCTCCTGTTAATTTCCCCCTGAAAGTTATGCACTGCCTTAACCGGGTATTGAACTCACACTCTTTGGGTCCTGACACTGGATCTAACCAACGCCTTTATACACTGTGCCATGTGTCCTTGAGGACGTCCTTTAGCTAAGTTAATCTAAATAGAGAAATATAAGGAGAAATGTCAAAACCTAAACTAATCGATATCCGGGGAGGGTTAGTCTATGTCCAATGCAAGAAGAACGATATGCTGATGCCTAAGCGAATTTAGGAATAGATATTTATTTGTACGATAGTAAAAAAAAAGTGGCACAAGGCTATAAGGGGGGTTGGGGAAAAGGACGGTCTTCTTCTGTCTTAATTTCTAAACTTAGCTAGCCGCAAACACTGACCCAAACATACCAACAATAGTCCTACCACCAAAACAACACTCTCTCTCCTACCTTTCTTACTACATCCACCATAATACCACAGTGTCTCTATGAAATCCTAACTAGTCCCCATATGTATATTTCAAAGTCTGTGGGGGGAGGGGAATAAACCCAATGATTATCTCTATTTATAAAAAGCAGGATGTGTGTGTGTGTGTGTTTGTAACGAATGCACGGCCGCAGTTTTTGACGGACTTGCACTAAAATTTACATGCACATGTTCCAAGTTAGCGGGAAGGCCAAGACCGACATTGTTTTTCCGAACTCCCATCGATAGTGGAAATAATCGATTTTTTTCATGCTTCTACGGCAGTTTTCATGTAGTTTGCGGCCATTTTCTACTGGCCAGAGTGAGAGCCTATAGCTGGTTGCCACCAATAGGCAGGAAGATTCTATTGGCCAGCGTGAGAGTCAACAGCTGACTGACACGAATGTTAACTAGCATGCAAGCATGCAAAAAAAATCGATAGCTGCATTCGTCACAAGTGGGAACATTTAAATCTGCATGGCACTTTACTCCAATTGGCTGATTCGCTTGCTTAAACTCAAAGTTGATTCTGATTCCGCAGAACTGGGTTGGGTGTTACAAAGTATTTGTTGTTAACATTCTTTTTTCATTATGTTTTTCCAGTAACGAGCCCTTTTTTAAAGTTGATCGTTTTGTGTTCATTTTGTTTAGTTCTTTTTTCGTAACAGATTTAATGTTTAGTATAGAGCTTAGAAAAAATTCGCAGTGTGAGATAGGCAAGAAGTAAAGCATGTAGCAACATCAGCACGGCAAAGGGCACCCCTTTAAAGCCAAGGAAGGGCAAAAATATTTTAAGTCAAGTGATAGCGATTGCTGTATGAGTCGTACGATTTTTGAATCAAGCACGGGCAACGCCGGGCCATGCTGCTAGTTTACAATACGAATTAATACTATTTGCATGAAAACAAAATGTGGTTAGTAATAATCCCCCCATAATCCCTAAATGTGGCAGAAACATCAGTCAACTGAACGAAAAAATTGCAGGATTATAATAGTATAAAAACAATCATCCATCCAAAAACACTCCCACAAACACGCACTCATTCAGTCACAATAACAATTACGAAAACACACACTCCTCATCCAAATCGTGAGACATTTGATCTAGTAACACGATGCGTAGCATACAATGACGAATCTCAATGCTAGGCCTACCCAGACCGCCTTCAGAAGGGTCGAGGCAACAGATCTCCCGAGATACTCTTGCGAAACGAAAGGCATCCCGCAACTACCAGAGAACTGACATCACTGACCACCTAACGAGGTAGGGGATGGGGAATTAAACTAAAGAAAAATAGGGGCAGAAATAAAAGGGAGCCAATGAGCATACATACCCTAGCTATGTTAACCGGAAAAAGGAAAACTAAAGATTTAAACTAAACCTAAACTAGCTTAATATCGAGACGGGTTGCTCCTGTTCAACCGAGGAAGGACAAAATCCTGTACCTAACCGGCATCAAAGTACCACTCCAGGTCAGCCCCTTTAACTCAACATAAACGCGCAAGATTCACCCACCTTTTGCCAAATTTTGATGAAGTGTGCCGCCGCTTTTCCATCCTAATCTTGACTTAATCTGATGCTTAAAGAACAAGACCAGTTTGGAATAAGTGAAATCTCGCCTCCATAGAATCCCTTCTGACGCGTCGTCCAAATCGCGACTCTTCATAACACCTAGTAAACACAAGAACACATAGTGTTCAGCCTTCGTCATCGGCGGCACCACATTGCTACAAACAGAACTGGCCTCAAGGACAAAGAACATTCCATGCAGCATGCAAACCACGAAACCTTCAACAAACTTACAGAACGTTACCCAGGGTCTTGACCTCATCACCACAGCGCCAGCAGTTTGGAGACCTCCATACCCGCTGAACAAAGTCTTTTGGCGACCCATGAGGGCTCCACGAATCATCAGCCAGGTGAATGATGCCTCATCGTTATTGAGACTTTTCAACCTGTGCGCCCAAGGCCATATTGAGAGAGCCCCTTGTTTCGTAAAACCGAGATCGTCAATCAACTCACCACGAACGCCCCCAAACGCCAAACAATAGCTAACACTTGATACAATGGCCTACGAGACAACGTCTGGACGTTGCAGAGGCTATCCGATGCCCGCAAGAGTTGTTTCAGAGCAAGGCGGCATTCACGATATTAGGAGCTATCGGCTCGGGGTAAACGCCCGGCCTGCTCGTCGCACGAGTACACATTTCTCATAGAAGAGAAGCTCTTACGGGTGTCTTCCTTCCAGAAGGCGCCCTCCTCATCCGAATTGCGAGACGTTCGATCGAGGAACACGATGCGTAGCATATATTGACGAATCTCAATGCTAGGCATACCCAGACCGCCTTCAGAAGGATGGAGGCAACAGATCTCCCGAGATACCCTTGCGGCCTTTCCTCCCCACAAGAAAGAGAAAAAGTGCCTTACTAATGAAATTAGTGTGGCAGACGGAAGAGGAAGTACAGAGAGTCGGTAAAAGAGAATCGGGTATATGTGCGAAACATATAAATCCGCCCTCCCCTTTAAGGAAAGCTTCGTCCAAGACTACAAATTAAATGCAATCTCGGCCTTCCCTTGTACCTCCAACCAGTTCATTTCAAAGTGGATATCTGGTCCGAACCAGACACCGAGTATCTTGATCGGGCCGTCCGTCCGGAGGAAAGGTCCAGGAAGAGAGACACCCTTCCACGCACCCAACCGCAAGCCAACAGACTTATCATGGTTGATCTTGGCCAGTGTCACCATCTCATACCCACTGATTTCTTTGCTGAATTCGTCAATCTCGGCCCTGCTCGACACAAGAACCGAAATCTCGTCAGCATAGGCAGAATACCCGGCCGAGGTGGTAGCACCAGGCAGGGAAATTCTGCGTAGAACCCGATTCGCCTTTAACTTGCGAAGGAAAGGTTTTAACGCAAGAACGTAAAGCTTAGGCGAAAGCGGACAACCTTGACGAATTGAACGAGACAATACGAAAGGTTCCGATCGTACCCCATTCACTTCCAACAACGCATCGGGAGTCGCATACAGAAGTCGGATCCAGGTGCGAAAGAGCGGCCCGAAACCGGCCGCCGAAAGGATAGCCTCCAAGAATCGATGGCCAACCTTATCGAAGGCCTTGGACTGATCTAAATTGGTCAGCGCCGCTTCACTGTCGACTTGTTCGATGATTAAGCGCACTATATGAAGGTTGTTCTGAATAGTCCTGCCCTTCACAGCACAAGTCTGTTCGGTACCAATAAGACTAGACAGGTCAGCCTGCAAACGGTTGGTTGAGACCTTTGCCAAAATCTGTATTTAACATGGTTTAACATGTATTCTGTATTTAACATGGTTAAAAGGCGAAAGTTACTTAACTCATCCCCACTGTACTTGTCCTTGCGCAGCCACTTGATTACACCCCTGGTGAAATTTTGAAGTATAGACCCCTGCTTCATCCAGTTATTGAAAATCAGTTCCAGCAAAGGAACAAAAACGGGCGACAGCCTTAAGTAAACTTCGTAGGGAAGACCATCTATTACCGGAGATTTATTCAAGCCAACCTGCTTCAGCGCTTCCCAGATTTCCGACTCTGTAATGGGACCATCGCACCCAGCCGCTTCAGCTGCCTCAAGGCATGGAAAGTCGGCTAAATAAGCGTCGAACTGAGCGGAGGCTCAGACCGGGCTCCCTGGTGAAAAGTTCCTGAAAGTAATCACGAAATGCCTTACATATGCTCGCGTTTGTAGTCCTGGTTCGCTTATTCGGCAATGTGACGCACGCGATATGTCGCCGAGACGCAATTCGATTCTCCTCTGCACGCAATTCAACGGCCATATTCGTCGCCTCAGAGGACATTCTTTTTAACCTAGCCCTAACTACCAGAGATTGATCCTTCTTGATAAGCAAGAAGGCTAACTCTGCCTTAGCTAAGGCTATTTCCCCACTATCACGGGATTTAACTGCCCGATCTACCTTTTGCTCACAAGCCGTTTACGCCGCTAAACTATCTAGATTGAGTCGAGAACTAAAATCAGTAACAAACCTTATAATTTTAGATTTTAATTTATCCCACCAGGCATTCCCAACCACAGGCCTCGTCATTTCCCTCTGTATCATTAGTAGCAGCTGGTCCAAGAAATCCTGCTCACCAAATAATGAGCAGATTAATTTCCAGTAGCCAGCCATCCTAACCTCAGGCTTATCTAAGTTTATACGGACCCGGACAAGCCGATGTAATAGAAACTTGGACACCCTAAAAGACCTACATCGACTCTCCTAAGACTCGGTCAAGGTACCTAGAAAGCATCCCAGCAGCCTTTCCGCCACTATTTGTCCAACTCCATACTACCTCCCGTGTGTGCTCATTACAGGTCCATTCGTAGGAAAAGGTTGAGAATCTAAATCATTGCTCCACGGTGCAGCATACATTACCCTCACTGATATATTTACAACATTTACAGTTGGACGAATATCCTCATCGTTGCTATTATTGTCATGGCGTTCCGGCCACTGTATTCTCCTGGCTTATGTACGTGTCTGAAGATCCGAGAAACCATCAAGAAATTTCGAACTGAACGCGTTATTCAAACTCCGAGGGTAGATTGCTCTCGTTTCACTGTCCTTGTGTCAGAGTAGTTACTAGTCGTTCTTTATTTAGTACTGCTCAATTATTGTTTGTATTGTTCCTAATGTACTACCCGACCCAGGGATTGAACTCGAAATTATTCATGAACCAACGCATCAATCTACTACTCAGTTATTGTTCGCCAGGTTCTCAACCTACTACCAGGCACAGGAATTGAACTCGTACATATTACGCCAACAATTCCACGTACCAACGCTTCTATCCAATAGGCTAAGATTAGCTTAGTTTGGTACAAGGTCAATAGATTTAGTGATTGTTTTTTACAGTTTATAAATCTTTTTCAGACAATAGAAATTTGGTTCTAGAGAAGGAAGCTGAAATATTTTGTTTTTAGATTGAAATTTTTTTGAGAGAGAGAGAGAGAGAGAGAGAGAGAGAGAGAGAATAATGGTTCATTGATAGAAGTTTTACTAATTAACCCATAGCTGGGGGAGAAGATTAATTCATACACAAGGTGAAGGGAAATGTAATCACCACTTAATTGTAACGGTCACGAAGACAGAACCCAAGCAAACAAAAAAGTCACAGGTAAAAAAAAAAGTCATAAGAAAAACGTCACGGTAAAATTCACATGAAAAAAAGTGGGAACAGGTCAGTGTTTCTGTGTTTCTCTTTAATAGAGTTTTTAACAACATAAGATATGCAGATGACACAGTGTCAATAGCAGACGCTGAAAGGAAACTAGAGGAACTGCTACAGGAGGTAGTGAAGGAAAGCGAGAAGAAAGGACTAACCACCAACTACAAGAAGACTGAATACATGATTGTTAGCAAAACGATGAGTCCAACGTGAAAATTACAAATCGGAGATACCAAAATCTGACAAGTGCAGAAATTTAAATATCTGAGAAATGTTTTAACAGAGAACAAAATATGTGACACTGAAATCCAAAGCTGTATTGGGATAGCTAACGTAGCATTCCAAAATCTAAGTAGATTATTAAGAAACAGAAAAAACTTAGTGTCATATAGGAAGAAAATGTGTAGCTACCAACACCGAGGTTCGATCGTGACACACTGGAATTATTAAATATGCTTTCCTCCAGGTGTATAAACAGCGGTGTCAGGCTACTGACTGGTGTGATTATTGAGTTATTATTGAGTGACTATTGAGTGGAACTATCCAGTCGAATTAGTGTGCATTATTATGCGTCGATTTTTTGGGTTTTGATTTAGGATTTACCGGACGTTAAGCCGAGCCGCGCTACTAACAAGGTATTCACTACTTATTGTTAATAAACTTTGGTTGACTTTTACTTTTTTGTTCTTGTTAAGTATTTATTTGCGGTTGTAATCAAACCCTGTTTTATTTTAACGCTGAGTTATACTTAATTATTAACGGCCACCCTACATCACAAAACTTAGACAAATAGAAGAGTACTGAACTGTTGCGTGATATATACCCTTCTATACGGCAATGAATGCTAGAAAATCTCCTCTAAGATGGGGAAGAGACTTGAAGCAACAGAAATGGCATTCTACAGAAGAATGCTGTGGATAACATGGACCGAAAATTTGAGCAAGTTTTAGAGAGGATGAAAACAAAAAGGAAGCTTATACCTAATATCAGGTAGAGACAGTTTAGCTTCTAGGACAAGCAATGAGGAAAGTGAGCTCGGAAAATCTGATACACACAGGACAGATTGACGGCAAGAGTGGTAGAGGAAAAAAACGCATAACATACTTAGTAGGCTTGAGTAAATGTGTGTCTTCAAGAGAAATCGAAGACAAAATTTATTAAGAACTGGAAGGGATAGGAAATTGTAGAGAGCTATGCTCGCTTACGCCATGACGAGGCACAACACATAAAGAAGAACACTATCTCCTTTCCCTAACTCCACTCTAATCCTAACCCTGAAAACATCGTGAATAGTTTTAATCTCGGATCGCAATGCTGTTATGGGTCTACAATAATTGGATTTCGTGAAAAATAATTTTAACACCTCCAGTCATGGAAATTACTGACAGTAATAAACGTGGTTCAAAAGTATGCTACAATGGCTTCGTACAGGGTGTCCCGTCCTGGGTATGACGATAAACTGCATCCACGTCCTGGGTAAGACGATAAACTACGTCCAACAACAAGGCTTCTGATCAGGAGGTTTAGAGGAGCGTGGAAACACCTCTTAATTGCTGGTGTTCCCATGTCCACCCTGACCCAGGGTGGTAGCACCTGATAGGGTCCCAGCTATGGGCAAGTAATTAAACCCCCAAACCAGTGTCAAAACACTATGAAAGTGTAAAAATAGGTTCTAATAGCAGCAACACATTTTTGTAAAAAAATATTGCTAGCAATGAAAACACCGTGCGTAGTTTAAATCTTGAATCTCAGTGCCGTTTTGAATCTAAAATAAGTGGATTTCGTGAAAAATAATTTTAACACCTCCAGCCATGGAAATTATTGACAGTAATTAACGTATTTCAAAAGTATGCTACAATGGGTCCGTACAGGGTGTTTCGTCCTGGGTAGGACGATAAACTGCATCCGTGTCCTCGGTAAGACGATAAACTACGTCCAGCAGCAAGGCTTCTGATCAGGAGGTTTTAAGGAGTATGAAACCACCTCTTAATTGCTGGTGTTCCCAGGTCCGCATTGACCTGGGGTGGTAGCACCAGTTAGGGTCCCAGCTATGGGCAAATAGTTGACCCCACAACCTGACTCAAAACACTATGAAAGTGTTAAAACAGATTTTAATGCCAGAAATACTTTTTAAAAAAATTAGTAGCAGCAATAAATATTTGAAAAAAAGAAAATATTACGAGAAGTAAAAATCTTGTCACCATTAACTAACCCATTGAGGTTAATATGCCAGAAAAATAAAACAAACTATGCATTTTTGAAAAAAAAATATTACCTACACATTTCTGAAAAAATTACCAGCTATGCATTTTTGAAAAAAATAAGGAAATTTTGTCGGCATGAAATAACCCATTGTGGTTAATATGCCGTAAAACAAACCAAACCAAACCAAATCGTACAGGGTGTCTCAAAATAATGTATACACTCTTTGAATCGTTATAACTTATTCAATTTATGTATTTTGACTTGTAAATAAGATTAATACAAGAGAAAGAATGCACATTTAAGAATTTGAGAGTAAAATATACAAAAAAACATAGAAAATTAACTTTAATAAGATAAAAGCTACTTGGGACAATGGCAGAATATTCATATAATGATGAGTTCAAGTCAAGTGCTCAAATTGAGTGCCATTCTGTTCAATACACTTTTCATATCTTGAAGAAAAAGACCTACAAACGTCCAGTATTATTTCCTCTGGTATTTGAACACATTCTTCTTCAATTGCTACTCTCATTTCAGAAATTGTTTCAGGTTTTCTGCTGTAAACATTGTCTTTTAGACCCCCCCCCACAAAGAAGAAATCCCAGGGTGCCAAATCTGGTGATCTAGGTGGGTATTCAACTGTCCCTCTTCTTCCAATCCATCTGTTTTGCATATTTTCATCGATATAAACAAAATGTATTATTAACTATTAATATTTAAAGAGTGTATACATTATTTTGGGACACCCTGTATATACCAAACATATCACACGTAAAACCAAGATGTCACTATTTCCCCGGTGACTTTTTTCAGAGCCAAAATTGAGATTTTTTTTTCGTAACTTTCTTTTTATTACCAGCAATGGCAAGACAAACTTAATACCGTCCTGGGTATGACGATAAACCACATCCACGACTTGGGTAAGACGATAAACTCCATCCGACAGCAAGGCCTTTGATCAGGAGATTTTAGGAAGTATGGAACAACCTCGTAATTGCTTGAGTTCCCAGGTTGACCCTGACCCGGGGTGGTAGCACCTATTAGGGTCCCAGCTATGGGTAAATAGTTAAACCCCAGACTTGTGTTAAAACACTATGAAAGTGTAAAAACAGGTTTTAATACCAGCAACACATTTTTGTAAAAAATTATTACTAGCAATGAATTTTTGGAGAAAAGATATTACCCGAAATACATTGTTATCAACAATATTTTTTTAGAAAAAATTTATTACCAGCAATGAATTTTTGAAGAAGCAATTATTACCAATATTACATTATTATCAACAATACATTTTTGCAAAAATATTACAAGCAGTACATTATTACCAGCAATACTTTTTTGGTAAAAAATATTACCAGTAATACATTATTATCTGCAATATGATTTTGGAAAAAAATATTACCAGCAATGAATTTTTGAAGAAAAAAAATATTGCCAGCAATAAAAATCTTGTCGTCATTAAATAACCCATTGAGGTTGGTATGCCGTAAAACAAACCAAACTAAACTAAACCAAATAAACCAATTAGACTTAGATATAAAAAATATTAAAAACAATAAAAAATCTTGTCGTAATTAAACCAAACCCATTGAGGTTGGTATGCCGTAAAAAAACAAACCAAACTAAACCAAACCAAACCAAACCAATATATACTTAGATAGATAAAAAAATATTACCAACAATAAAAATCTTGTCGTCATTAAATAACCCATTGAGGTTGGTATGCCGTAAAACAAACCAAACTAAACCAAACCAAACCAAACCAATATATACTTAGATAGATAAAAAATATTACCAACAATAAAAAATAAATAACCCATTGAGGTTATGCCGTAAAACACTAAACCAAACCAAACCAAACCAATATATACTTAGATAGATAAAAAAATATTACCAACAATAAAAATCTTGTCGTCATTAAATAACCCATTGAGGTTGGTATGCCGTAAAACAAACCAAACTAAACCAAACCAAACCAAACCAATATATACTTAGATAGATAAAAAAATATTACCAACAATAAAAATCTTGTCGTAATTAAATAACCCATTGAGGTTGGTATGCCGTAAAACAAACCAAACTAAACCAAACCAAACCAAACCAATATATACTTAGATAGATAAAAAAATATTACCAACAATAAAAATCTTGTCGTCATTAAATAACCCATTGAGGTTGGTATGCCGTAAAACAAACCAAACTAAACCAAACCAAACCAAACCAATATATACTTAGATAGATAAAAAATATTACCAACAATAAAAATCTTGTCGTAATTAAATAACCCATTGAGGTTGGTATGCCGTAAAACAAACCAAACTAAACCAAACCAAACCAAACCAATATATACTTAGATAGATAAAAAAAATAAACCAACAATAAAAAAACATTAAATAACCCAAATAAAACAAACCAAAATAAACTAAACCAAACCAAACCAATATATACTTAGATAGATAAAAAAATATTACCAACAATAAAAATCTTGTCGTCATTAAATAACCCATTGAGGTTGGTATGCCGTAAAACAAAATAAACCAAATCCAACAAAACTTAATAATTTATCGCTATTGCTATGGCAGATATTCGGATGAGTTATATTGTCAGCCACGGCAAGACAAATCTAATAGGCATTCCTTAATAACGAGGCGTGTGAATCCTTTTGTGCATGCGTTTGTGTGTGTTGGGGACGCGGATGTTGATGGCTCTCCCCAATTTCTTCTCACATTCTATTTTCATGCGAGAATTTACATGTGTTCGCGTGTGTTATTGAATGTCATTGAATCTTGAACTTCAAACATTTAAATGCAATATCAATCCTTATCTCCTGTCATTTTAATTCCTGTTCTTTTATTGTTCTTACCCCTTAATAATGTTTTTCTTGGCATACATGGATCTTTGTGCCCTCCAAAAAACAAAAACAAAAACAAAAAATAAAAATAAATAAAACGACACAGCTTTTATTTTAACTACCTTCAACCTTTTAACTACCTTCAACCTTTTAACTACCTTCACTCCTCGGTAACATTTTAAATGGTGATAATTAGAATTGTAATAAAACCGAAGCATATGATGAAAGTGAATTTTGACATTTTCTTTCCTCATAAGAATTGACAATAAAAATAATAAACATTATTTATTTATTAGATTGTTTATTTACATAATTAATTTCTTATATGGTTTATTGGAATGTTTGGCAAAGCATCGTCTAATTACCAATTGATTCGAACTTTATAAAATGGTAAATAATAAGGATTTACTTATAGTTGGTTCACATATTTTTATAATTTATAAATGTTTATAAATTTATGAATGAAAAATTGTTTTAATATGTATTTCCTTATGAATTGGTAAATGAAAAATATTACATTTCACTAGTCTTAATATAATTGTATTAGCTTTTGGAATGTTGCACATATAAAATTATTCCTGTAAATAGGC
>CAHIKZ030001902.1:3772500-3777500 GCA_903632075.3 Acanthosepion pharaonis
TATATATATATATATATATCCTGACTCTCCTGTCGAATTCGATGTATTAGGGTCAAGCAGATCGGTTCCTAGGAACCGAAAGCCCGACACCAGAACATGAGATTTGATTATAATGCTGAACTATCCACACTTTTTGAAGGGTCGAATACAGAGACCTGGTGCACTAAGTGAAACAAGGTCGCCTCCCCAGGTTTTGAATTCAGAGTTTTCCTTCTCCTAGACCAGTTGCCATCCAAGGCTAAAGAACCAGTCTTTACTTCCAAATGTAAAATTCGAATTCGTCTCTCTGATTCCTCAATCCAAGCCGCTATCCATTACTCCACCGTGTGTGTTTGTATATATTATATATATATATATATATATATATATATATATATATATATATATTTCATTAAATAATATAGACAAGTGTTGTCTATTTATTCTATGTAAAATTTTTTCGTAACATCTGATAAGTTTAATAACATTATCGTTGAACGAAGAAAGAAATTCACAATAGTGATTCATTTTTTTAAATACAATCTAAGCTTTCGGCTTACATAAGCCATTATCAAAGATGTCAATTACAACATATTAAACAATATACGGACAAGGCAGTGATGATAGTCTGTCAATGTTTACAAAGATGATTTCGAAGCAACGATAAACACGTGCATATAAGACGCTAGAAGCGAAAATCGCACCGCATCTCATGACGTCACACATGACCATGCGAGAGTGAATTGGAGAAGTATGAAGTATGGGAAGCCGTTGGTATAAACCAATGGCTTTTGTTACCAATTATAGACATTTAAGAATATTTGTAGAGATGCCATAATTGATTTTGTTTAGGTTGGGTTTCAACTGTTTGATGTACAATGCTTCAAGGATTTTTAGTTTTTGTCTATTGTTTTCATGTCGAAGTATAATTGTGTTTTCGACAAGTATTTTACGGAATTGTGTGTGTGGCAGGCATGTTGTTTTAAATGCCTAAAAATGTTATATATGATAAAAATATAGTTTTAAGGTATACTATATTTATGGGTTAAATTGTTCGATATCAATTATAGAAGGTATGTAAATATAAATGTAGACATTGAAGTCAACACACAGAGGCGACAGTCTGTTTCATGCTGGAACTCAGTCGTCAGGCTTTATATACCGATTTTCCAAGCGTAGCTTAGATGTGACCCGTCAGGCTTTATATATGTACGTGTGTGGCAAGTTTGTGAGTTAAGTATCTGGTTAAGGCGGTGGAGAACTTGGAGAGGTGAATTATCAGGAGATAACTGATAACTGACATCTATTAGACATGGTCCGTGTAACTAGAACAGTCTACCCCAGCGAGCGAAATAAAAGGGTTCAGTTCGACTTTACAGCCACCTGAAGAAGGTCAGAGCGTACTACGGCCGAAACGTTGTGATAAATATGGCAACAAAGGTGAGGACAATTGTGTACATAATACCTAATCTCAGAAAAAATAGACAGATACTAAGAAGCAAGTTTTAAGGAAATTAAGGATAAAACAAGACCCATATTTCCGCTTAGAGACAGCAGTTGGGAACAGCGAAATATGTTTTCCAGAAACTAAGCAAAGTATTAGGACGAAATAAAATATTATTTACATCATTAAAACTAATGTTTAAGGCTGTGTAAATGGATGGCAAAAACTTACAAAGCGGGATAGTAAATAGTCAAAATATACTTAGAGCTACAAAAATAGGAAAAGTGGAGAGCCGTCATCGCCTACTTAATGAGAATGGATATCAGAACAAGGACATCAAGTGATGCTAAATTATAGAAATTTACGTAGCCCCAGAAAAGACAAGAAGTTGTGGAAAGCCATGATCCCTTGACACGTTTGTGTGAATGGATGTCGAAACAAAGACAAAGAAGGATACTAAAGAGTCAAAACCTACTTAGAGCAAGAAATTGAGAAAGTTGTGGAGAGCCATAATCCCTTAACACGTTTGAATGAATTGAGAGCAAAACAAAGTCAAAAGGGTAATAATAAAGAGTCAAAAGCTACTTAGAGTAAGAAAAGCAGGAAGTTGTGGAGAGCCATGATCACTTGACACGTTCGTGTGAATGGATGTCGAAACAAAGACAAAGAAGGATACTAAAGAGTCAAAACCTACTTAGAGTAAGAAATTGAGAAAGTTGTGGAGAGCCATAATCCCTTAACACGTTTGAATGAATTGAGAGCAAAACAAAGTCAAAGGGTAATAATAAAGAGTCAAAAGCTACTTAGAGTAAGAAAAGCAGGAAGTTGTGGAGAGCCATGATCACTTGACACGTTCGTGTGAATGGATGTCGAAACAAAGACAAAGAAGGATACTAAAGAGTCAAAACCTACTTAGAGCAAGAAATTGAGAAAGTTGTGGAGAGCCATAATCCCTTAACACGTTTGAATGAATTGAGAGCAAAACAAAGTCAAAGGGTAATAATAAAGAGTCAAAAACTACTTAGAGTAAGAAAAGCAGGAAGTTGTGGAGAACCATAATCACATAACACGTCTGGTGTAAATGGATGTCAGAAAATACCAGATAGAGATCGTAAAGAGTCAAAATGTACTTAGATCTACCAAAATAGAAAAGGTGGAGACCCATCATCACCTACTTAATGAGTCGGTGTGAATGGATGTGAAAACAAGGACATCAAGTGATGTTAAATTATAGAAATTTACGTAGCGCCAGAAAAGACAAGAAGTTGTGGAGAGCCATGATCATCTATTCAATGAGTTTGTGTATGGATGTTAGAAAAAGGACGAAGAGGAATAGTGAAGATTCAACATTTACTTAGAGTAAGAAAGCCAAGAAGTTGTGGAGAGCCATGATCGCTCCTCAAAGAAATAGGTTAAAACCTAACATAAATTTGTTCGCATATATTCTGTAAAAAATGAAAATTAAGATTTAAATTCGAATTTTAACGCCGATGTGTCACTGTTTCTTGGCTTAATTCACGGTCGAAACTCTGTAACGAAATTCCAAATCACTTCAACTAATTGGAACAAGGTGGAATTATTGTATGAATATTTCATGGTACGTTCTTATCCAATTGAAACAAAAAAAACAGCTTGTAACAAATTAGGGTTTACGAAACACTATAGTTAGGAAGAAAACTCACAAACAAAACTACGGAAGTAGGTTTGGTTTGGTTTGTTTTACAGCATATCAACCTCAATGGATTTCTTAATTCCACATTTTTATTGAATGTATTTTTTTTTTCCAAAAGTTTATTCCTGGTAATTTTTTTTAAATGTATATCTGGTAATTCTTTTTCAAAAAACGGACTGCTGTTAATATTTTTTTTTTTAAATATATTGCTGGTAACAATGTATAGCTGGTAATAATTTTTCTTCAAATTTCATTGCTGGTAATAATTTTTTACAAAAATATATTTCTGGTATTAAAATCTATTTTTACACTTTCATACGGTTTTGACCCCAAATTGAGGTCGAAAACACTATGAAATTAGGGAACACAGTTAAGGTTGAAGCAACAATAGTTTGGTTCTACTGAGGAATGCTGGGACTACGATGAACAAAATATGTGAACACGGAAGATGTTTTAGGGAAACAGGAATTATTTCTAATTGGTCCTGACCTGGGATTTCTGCTTCAGTCACTTTCCCACCGCCGTAATGCAGCTTCCTTGTACATTTTATATAAATACTTTCGTAGTAATTGTTCCTATGAGCTTCCTCCTATGACAAACTTTCTCAACGTGGGCCATATGACCCCCTTGGAGGCCACGAGATATTTTCAGCGGCTACAAGTCTAAGTTTGAAAAATAGGAAGCCACGAAAAGTTTAAGGCCTACAAAATATATATATGGAGTATTTTGTAATTAATAATTATTTAAAATAAAATATTGAATTTATTATTAAGTTAAATATTAAAATAAACTAAACAATTTTGTTAACATGAATATTTATTTATTGTCCTTTTTCATCTGATCTATGCGAAATAGCCGTTTTTAGTTTTCAATTTCTTAAAATTTAAAGTTTATGTTGTGGATTCCGGGTTGAAATCCGGTACCAATAAATAACGAACGCCAGGAATGAATATATGAAAATAATGTATTAACGTAATAATACAAACTGGTAAAGCAGGTTAGTAGTTCCAGGAATACGGGTTAGTAGCAAAATATATATACAGTCTTTGGTATTGAAGTATCGCTGTATGACTTCTTACTGAGTCTACGTGCTTGCTCACTGTGACTCCTACAACGCTGATACCTCACCCCTCACTTCCGGTTACTTACAGCCTTTTACTCTGTCACTCTGGACTCTTGCTCTCGTCTTAGTGATTTTCTAAGCGCTACTTAGATGTGGCACAAGGCCGGAAGTATGGAGCACCCAGTGAGGATCGAACTCACTACTCAGTCGTAATAGTTCTACCTAGACAAACTTGCTAACCATTACACCTCCACGACGTGCCCTGCTCTCGTCTTAGTGATTTTCTAAGCCCGGTTTAGATGTGGCACATGGCCGAAAGTATGGGGCACCCAGTGAGGATCGAACTCACTACTCAGTCGTAATTGATCTAGCAAGACAAGCCTTCTAACCGTTACACCACGTCGAGGTGCTTTTTCTATTTTCCAAGCGTAGCTCAGATGTGGCACAAGGCCGAAAGTATGGGGCATCCAGTGAGGATCGAACTCACTACTCAGTCGTAATTGATCTAGCAAGACAAGCCTTCTAACCGTTACACCACGTCGAGGTGCTTTTTCTATTTTCCAAGCGTAGCTCAGATGTGGCACAAGGCCGAAAGTATGGGGCACCCAGTGAGGATCGAACTCACTACTCAGTCGTAATAGTTCTACCTAGACAAACTTGCTAACCATTACACCGCCCGGCTTAGACGTGGCACAAGGCCGAAAGTATGGGGGACCCAGTGAGGATCGAACTCACTACTCAGTCGTAATTGATCTAGGAAGACAAGCTTTCTAACCATTACACCGCCGCGAGGTGCCCTGCTCTCGTCTTAGTCTCGGGTCTTCCCGTAGCAGTAGTATATG
>CAHIKZ030001902.1:3785000-3787500 GCA_903632075.3 Acanthosepion pharaonis
TTTTAAAATATTAAATAATTATAATATAATACTCTGCGGTTTATGTATCGAACACTTTTTTTTAATAAAAATATTTACTAAGAACTCGGATTGTAAATGTTACTATTCTTTCTTATATATATATATATATATATATATATATATATATATATATATATATATATATATATATATATATATATATATATATATATATAGAGAGAGAGAAAGAAAGAGAGAGAGAGAGAGTTCGGGTAATAAATCCGTTGGTATATAATCCAAGTGGATCCTAATAATATAAAATATTGATCCACAAAAGCGCTCAATGTATTTATTATAACAGAGCATATAAATTGCATAAAAGAGGAATCCAAAATTACCTTATGAGAATAGAATATTTCAACTTGCGTCAATCATTTAAGCAAGACAATATATGCTTCCCCTTATCACCACTTTGGCGTTTTTGTTTGGTTAGCTAAAATTCATATTTTCAACGGCTGTCTCTTATTATTTTTAAATATTTAATTTTAAATTTCTAACTCTGTATTAATCCACCATATTGAGTCGAAAAAATGCTAGTGCATTGTCATTAGTTGAAATAGCCTATTCTCATGAGGTAATATTTGGGATTTCTCTATTATACAAATATATATATATATATATATATATATATATATATATATATAATTTGCTATAGGGCATTTATAGATATAGACTGGACATAGGAATCAACACTGCATGTTAATTGGCAGTTTCACGATTCAGAGGGATCTGCAGGTCAGGATCACATTGAAGCGTGAAATTACCAGTCATCATTCTTATATCCACACACACACACAAACATTACATTTCAACGATAATGTGATTAAGCTTATCAGACAATATGAAAGGAACTTACTTAAAATAAATATACAAAGCGTGTCTATATTATTTAATGAAACATGTATTAATGAAAAATTGCTGCCTAAATACACACACATAGATAGATAGATAGATAGATAGATAGATAGATAGATAGATAGATAGATAGACCTAGTGAGCCAGACAAACCTACCTAGGTTTCACCTAAACTGATCGTCAGGGAAAGTCAAGCTAACGAGGCAAAGAGAAACACAAATTTATAGACGATAGCCAAAATCATACCACGTGACCAAAAAACCACACAAACACAAACCTAAGTGGGGGGCGGGGTAAAAAATAATAGATATATATATATATATACGCACATAAGTAGTAAATCCGTTGGTATATAATCCAAGTGGATCCTAGTAACATAAAATATTAAAACTGATGCACAAAAAGAGCTCAATGTATTTATTATAACAGAGCATATAAATTTTATATATAGAGAGAATTCCCAAATTACCTCATGAGAATAGACTATTTAACCAGTGTCTATGGGTTAGCATTTTAAGGTTAAGACGAAAAATGATAGCGTATAGACACTAGTTGAAATAGTCTATACTCATGAGGTCATTTTGGATTTCTCTCTATATATAAATATAATCACTTTAAAGTTTATTTTCAAAGGATATGGGTATTTGAGCTGACGCTTCATTTATTTATATAAAAGTATATTTGCTTATAACTGTCTTAATTTTCAAGAAAAGATATATAAAATTACGCTCTCTGGCAGGAAATTTTTAAATTTATTATTTAATTTTTTCTTTAACATCTCTTCTAGAATATTTATGTCGGTAGACGAAAATAAATACGTATAGCTTCTACTCAAATGAGTATCCACAAACTGTAACGTTCAAACTGATAAAAATTATTTCGAATGAATAAATATATATATATATGCATGTTTCATTAAAAACGACAGTACTACGGTTAAGCTTTATATAGAATATTTTCTTGTGTTCGAACAATAGCTTTTATTTCTGGACAAATAGTATGTAAAAACTGTCCAAATATTTTATAGTTCCGAGCGCTTTCAGCTATACCTTTAGCCATTTTCAAGCATGATTCAATTTTTCAGCTTAATTGAGTGTGTACATTATCTGTATGCTTTAGTGTGTTGTAGAGCTGTTTTTAATTTCCGAATACGGTTCATAGTTAATATTGTTAAGAGTTGGCTTTTTCTTTTTTATTATTAAAGCTTCCATTATTTTGAAGTTTTTTTTGTTTTTTTTCCAAGTGGATGAAGTTATTATATTTGTGTTTTCTACAAGTATGTTTCTAATGGAGTCTGGTAAGGTTGTGAGTGTGTTTAAATGGGTTCTAATTGAGCTATGATCAGATAGGGTACACTTATCTTATCATAGATAACGGCTAAAGGTATAGCCGAAATCGCTCGGAACTATAAAACATTTGGACAGTTTTTACACACTCTTTACAGACACCAGAAAAGAAAGCTCTTGTCCGAACACAAGAAAAATTACATAAAAAGCTTATATATATGAATGAAGACAATGGGAAAAACATATCATTGACAAAGTGTTTCATCCTTTGATGAAACTTTATCAAGAGGAATGTAAGCATTTTATTTTGCAAGGAGTATTTATAAAAAAAAATGTAA
>CAHIKZ030001902.1:3792500-3867500 GCA_903632075.3 Acanthosepion pharaonis
CATATGGTCCGGTTCCCCCGCTATTTACCTTGAGCTCCTTGATAAGTTTCAAAGAATCAGCAAACAGAGCATTTACTTAAATATTTGTATCTATAAAAAGAATGTATATACATAAAATGTCTTTAAATAATTGTCGGACTTTGTCCATTTCATATATATATATATATATATATATATATATATACATATATATATATAAAGATAGATAGATAGATGATGAAGATAGATAGATAAAGAGAGAGAGTGTTAAATAGATTTTGGTTGACTCTATAAAAAGTGAAATTAAATAGATAGATAGGTGAGAGATGAAATCTAGTATATATATATATATATATATATAGATAGATAGATAGATAGATAGATAGAGAGAGGGGGGGAGAGAGAGAGAAGTAGATTGAGAGAGTTAAATAGATTTCGATAGACTTTAAAAGAGAAATTAGATAGATAGATATAGAGATGAAAAATGAGAGATGGGGCAAAAAGCAGATTTACAGTGATAAATACATTTTTTAGACTTCATGAAAAGAGAAATTAGATAGAAAGAAAGAAAGAAAGAAAGAAAGAAAGAAAGAAAGAGGCAAAGATAGATGTTTTGTGCCGACTTCGATAGCAATAATTATGATACTTGCTAATCAACCGTTATCCATCTTACATATCCTGATAATATACACTTATTACTTGATCTCTTTATGCCCTTACAACATCACTTAATAATCCTCTAGTTTGAGCGGCTCTTTGGCTTTGCATTGGGTGAACAACAGTATAAAATAGCATATTTTCCGAAGTTTTATTTGGAATGGCAAAATTCTTCAGTAAGAAAACCAGTAATATTTTGAGTGTCCTATTACTCAGTTCGAAATTTCCTTTATAATCGAAAAACATATAACTCAAGACCTCGACGGTGGGACTTATTAAACCCACGAGCTTTCCAAAATCCGAGAACTATAATACAACATAATGAAATACACAGCGATATTTTGAAAAGAAGAAGGGAGACAACTTTGAAGAATTTAGATCATCCTGTAGAACCTGTTCTCAATCACTGGTCCTTCTAAGATGAAATCAGTCACATCTTAATCGTTATTCAACCCACGAGGTTTCAACCCAAACCGTTGCTCTTTGGAATTGACTCCCATGAGAGTGTTTTCCCGATCACTTCAATCTGGGCCTGATCAAGTCCCGGATTAAGGATTAACTGTTATCTTCCCCATATATCCGCCTAAACTGTGGCTCTTAATATAAACACTCTATCTTGAGTGACTCCTGGGCCTTGTACGGAACAACATCACTGTAAAAAAAAAAATTAAATTATCCGAACGGATAATCTGAGAAGTACAGATTCTTAAATTAGTATGACTGTAATCCACAGTACTGGCTTTTGTCCTGAGACTCATTCGAACCAGATTAAGATTAATGTCGGATATTTTGTTAGTTTGGTTTGTTTTTACGGCTTACCAACTGTTTGCAGCTTTCTCGGATAATATTTGTAGATCGTAAGCTTGCTTTGGGAGATAATAACGATTTACTGATACATGTCCTACTAATTAACCCATACGTGGGGGAGAAGAGTTGAATACACACTTTTCCCAAGGGTACACGCGCGTAAGTGAATATAATGGACCCGACTGGAAATGGAACTCGGCTCTCCGATTTCCAAAATCGCCTGCCTTATCTATTACACCACCTGCACATCCACGCTTACAGCACCTGCTATTCCCAAGTGGTTACCTATCTAGGTACTGACCAGGCTCGACGTTGCTTAACGAGAAACAGTGTTTCAACGTGATATGTCCGTAAGACTGCCACTTCGTAGCAGTGTCAACCTTCCACATTAAAACGATTAATATGCCTAGGATAGAGAAAACCTACCCCACCCCCGGGGCCTTACTCCTATGGCCACGCCCTGGTGTTGGGTGTTATGTGAACACTTCTCACGTAGATTTTCACCATAAACCAATCTGATATACAGTGGGGGGAAATAAATATTCGTACACATGAAAAGTTGTATTTTTACAAATGTAAAAGCCTTAACTAAAACAAATTTTGATACATGTTTTATGTGTGAAGATACATTTTATTAAAAAATAGTAATAAACTTAATTAATTCTCTAATCTAATTATCTCTCTCAATCTGTTTTTCTATATCTCTCTTTCTCCCCCCTCTCTATCTCTCTCTCTATCTATGGCTTTTCACCTCTCACCTATCTATCTATCTATCTATCTATCTATCTATCTATCTATCTATCTATCTATCGTTCATTTTTTATCTCTCATCTCTCTATATATATATCTATCTAACTAGGTAGCTATCTCTCTTCATAGTCTATCGAAATCTATTTATCTCTCAAAACCTGTTTCTCCCCTGCCTCACTCTTTGTATATCTATCTATCTATCTATCTATCTATCTATCTATCTATCTATCTATCTATCTATCTAATTTCCTCTTTTCATAAAGTCTATCGAAATCTATGTATATCTCACAACCAGTTTCTCCTCTCTCTCTCTCTCTCTATCTCTCTATCTCTCTATCTATCTATTTATCTATCTATCAATCAATCACTTTTCACCTCTCACCTCTCTCTCTCTCTCTCTTCTATATATATATATATATATATATATATAGAGAGAGTCTTAGCTTTTTCTTTATATATTTTCATAAATTCTATTTAAATCTATTTATCTCTCACAATTTGTTTCCCCCCCCCCTCTGTCTGTCTTTCTGTCTCATTGTATTTCATCTATTCATCTATCTATCTATCTATCTATCTTTCTTTTTCTATCTATCAAACGAAATCTATTTATCTCTCTCAATCTCTCTCAATCTATTTATCTCCCCATCTATTTATCTATCTATCTATCTTTCTCTCTCTCTCTCTCTCTATATATATATATATATATATATATATATATACATATATATATATATATATATATATATATGTCTATTTGTCTATCTTTTGTATGCTTGATCTCCATTGTTAATCGAATTAAGTCTGTATCGTCTATCTGCAAACCAAAAACAAATATTTGTCCATTTGCTTTGTATTCATTATGATACTTGTTAATTAATAAAAAAAAAAAAAAAAAAAAACTAAAACCAAATAATGAAATAAAAAAGCCGGAAGGTCTACTTGCCTGTTTTATTTTATTTTATTTTTATTTTTTATTTTTTTTGTTTTAGCGTAAAACGTAATTAATAACAAATGCATGTTTTAGCCTGGCATGGGGCGGCATTCGTTAGTAGAAAGCGCTATATTTACTATCGCAACAAAAAATACAACATTAATAGACATCAATGGATAAATACAGCGACTTAGTCACTGGCGATAACAGTTGTCCGACATAACAATTGGCAACCAGATAATTGAACGATATAACGATATGTGTGCAGATGAGTGGACAACGACACGCAATTACCGAAAGAAAAGACAACAGAAATAAAACCGCAGCCATTTTGATATTAATCAGTGGGAATAAATACAGAATGAAAACTTATCTTAGACGACGCGTCTCGGCCTCTGAGAAACTTTCTCAAGGCAAATTCGAGGATTTTAATTTGTAACAAATATTTATATGAACGCAAAAATGCTGTTGCTTTTTTTCCAAATTTTTTAAGTCTAGGAACGCTTATAAATATTCATCAGGTTAAGTCAAAAATCAGGCAAGCTATGGAGGACATGAAGTGCCACAATTCAATGAAAGTGAGTATGTGATGTTTTTTAACTTTTTTTTTTTTTTTATACAAATTAGTATTTAAATTATTTTAGTTTGGGTATAATTTAGTGTGCATTACGTCTATCCATCTACATATTTCGAGGCATCTTAATAAAAAAAAGTGTCTTACAACGGCAATTGCGTTCCCTTTTGTAGGAGAAACCGCCCTCTGATATGGCGTGCTTTACCGCTTGCTTACAAAGAGTGTCATTGTACAACACGGCTCTATTTTCCATTTTGAGGAAAGTTCACTTCCTCACTAATAATATATTTTTTCCGAAAGCTCATATTGCAACTATCTGTATCGCTAAGAAATTGCCTCAAATAAGCAAAACTATCCTACAGAAGCATGACACTATAGATACACTGAATTAAGCAGCTTACGGCCACATCACGTATGATCACCGAAGTTAAGCAACGTCGATCCCGGTCAGGAATTGTCAATCGGAGATCCCAGTTAAATTCACTTACGTGTTAATATCCTTGAGAATGTTATGAATTCAATTCTTCTCCTCCCTCCATCTATGGGTTAAATAATAAGCCATCAGTCAGTAAATAGTTATTAACTCTCGTATGAAATTCCCTTATCGCATCATTAAATATTTGAGCTTAACAGCAAAATATTGCAATGACAATCATAAATATGAATGCTGTTCGTTATTTTAAGAAGTAAGGGGGTACAAATGAAAAGATTTGAAATTGACAACCTTTTCAATTTCACTGAAACAATCGTTAAACATTTCTTTCTTTCTTTTTTTACTCATTGAAACCAAGTAGCGTCTCTGGTATATATCCCCTCTTTCCACACTATCAAAACGGAATAGTCCATTATATATGAAGTATTAGCAAGAGATGTTAAAGACTTCTCTCTACGCTTCTTTCTCTCTTTCATTCATTTTATTTCTTTCTTTCAGTATTTCTTTCATGCTTTCGTTTTCTTTCTTTCATTCTTTCAGTTTTTTCTTTCTTTCTGTATTTCTTTCATTTTCTTCCTTTCATTTTCTTTCTTTCTTTCTTTCTTTCTGTATTTCTTTCATTTTCTTTCTTTCATTTTCTTTCTTTCTTTCTGTATTTCTTTCATTTTCTTTCTTTCTTTCTTTCTTTCTTTCTTTATATCTTTCCGTATTTCTTTCATTTTCTTTCTTTATATCTTTCCGTATTTTCTTTCTTTCTGTATTTCTTTCATTTTCTTTCTTTCTTTTTTTTTCTTTCTGTATTTCTTTCATTTTCTTTCTTTCTTTCTTTCTTTCTTTCTTTCTGTATTTCTTTCATTTTCTTTCATTTTCTTTCTTTCTTTCTTTATATCTTTCATTTTCTTTCTTTCTTTCTTTATTTCTTTTTGTCTTTCTTTCATTTTCTTTCTTTCATTTCTTTCTGTTTGTATTTCTTTCTGTTTTTTTCTTTCTTTCTGTATTTCTTTCATTTTTCTTTCTTTCTTTCTTTCTTTCTTTCTGTATTTTTTCTTTCTTTCTGTTTTCTTTCTTTTTTTTTTTCTTTCATTCTTTTTCTTTCTGCACTTATTTCATTTTCTTTTTTTCATTTTCTTTATTTTTGCATTTCTTTCATTTTCTTTCTTTCTGTATTTCTTTCATTTTATTTATTTCTTTCATTTTCTTTCTTTCTTTTTTTCCGTATTTCTTTCATTTTCTTTCTTCCTGTATTTCTTTCTTTCATTTTCTTTCTTTCTTTCCGTATTTCTTTCGTTTTCTTTCTTTCTTTCTTTCTGTATGTCTTTCATTTTCTTTCTTTTTTTCATTTTCTTTCTTTTTGCATTTCTTTCATTTTTTTCTTTCTTTCATTCATTCATTTTCTTTCTTTCTGTATTTCTTTCATTTTCTTTCTTTTTGAATTTCTTTCATTTTATTTCTATCTGTATTTCTTTCTTTTTGGAATTTTTTCATTTTCTTTCTTTCAGAATTTCTTTCATTTTCTTTCTTCCTTTCTGTATTTCTTTCATTTTCTTTCTTTCTTTCATTTTCTTTCTTTCAACATTTCTATCATTTTCTTTCTTTCTTTCTGTATTTCTTTCATTTTCTTTCTTTCTTTCATTTTCTTTCTTTCTGCACTTCTTTCATTTTCTTTATTTCATTTTCTTTCTCTTTGTATTTCTTTCATTTTCTTTCTTTCTGTATTCTTTCATTTTCTTTCTTCATTTTTTTTCGTTCTTTCCATATTTCTTTCATTTTCTTTTTTTAATTTTCTTTTTTCTGTATTTCTTTCATTTTCTTTCTTTCATTTTCTTTCTCTATTTCTTTCATTTTCTTTCTTTCTGTATTTCTTTCATTTTATTTATTACTTTCATTTTCTTTCTTTGATTTTTCCGTATTTCTTTCTTTTCTTTCATTTTGTTTCTTTTTTATTTCTCACATTTTCTTTCTTTCTGCATTTCTTTCATTTTCTTTCATTTTCTTTCTTACTGCATTTCTTTTATTTTCTTTCTTTCTTTCTTTCTGTATTTCTTTAATTTTCTTTCATTTTCTTTCTTTCTTTCTTTATTTCTTTCTGTATTTCTTTCATTTTCTTTCTTTCTTTCTGTATATCTTTCATTTTCTTTCTTTCTTTCATTTTATTTCTTTCGGCACTTCTTTCATTTTCTTTCTTTCTGTATTTCTTTATTTTTCTTTCTTTCATTCTCTTTTTTTCTGCACTTATTTCATTTTCTTTTTTTCATTTTCTTTATTTTTGCATTACTTTCATTTTCTTTCTTTCTGTATTTCTTTCATTTTATTTTTTTCTTTCATTTTCTTTCTTTCTTTCTTTCTTTCTGTATTTCTTTCATTTTCTTTCTTTCTTTCTTTATATCTTTCCGTATTTCTTTCATTTTCTTTCTTTATATCTTTCCGTATTTTCTTTCTTTCTGTATTTCTTTCATTTTCTTTCTTTCTTTTTTTCTTTCTTTCTGTATTTCTTTCATTTTCTTTCTTTCTTTCTTTCTTTCTGTATTTCTTTCATTTTTTTCTTTCTTTCTTTCTTTCTTTCTTTCTTTCTGTATTTCTTTCATTTTCTTTCTTTCTTTCATTTGCTTTCTTTCTGCATTTCTTTCTGCATTTCTTTCTTTTTCTTTCTTTCTGTATTTCTTTCATTTTCTTTCTTTCTTTCTGTATATCTTTCATTTTCTTTCTTTCTTTCTTTCTTTATTTCTTTCTGTATTTCTTTCATTTTCTTTCTTTTTTTCTGTATATCTTTCATTTACTTTCTTTCTTTCAGTTTATTTCTTTCGGCACTTCTTTCATTTTCTTTCTTTCATTTTCTTTCTCTTTGTATTTCTTTCACTTTCTTTCTTTCTGTATTTCTTTCATTTTCTTTCTTTCATTCTTTTTCTTTCTGCACTTATTTCATTTTCTTTTTTTCATTTTCTTTATTTTTGCATTTCTTTCATTTTCTTTCTTTTTGTATTTCTTTCATTTTATTTATTTCTTTCATTTTCTTTCTTTCTTTTTTTCCGTATTTCTTTCATTTTCTTTCTTCCTGTATTTCTTTCTTTCATTTTCTTTCATTCTTTCTGTATTTCTTTCATTTTTTTTTTTTCTTTCATTTCTTTCTTTCTGTATTTTTCTTTCTTTCTTTCTGTATTTCTTTCTTTTTTCTTTCTTTCTTTCTTTCTTTATGTCTTTTTTTTTTTTTTTTTTTCATTTTCTTTCTTTTTTGCATTTCTTTCATTTTTTTTCTTTCTTTCATTCATTATTTTTCTTTCTTTTCTTTATTTTTTTTTTTTTCTTTCTTTTTGAATTTCTTTCATTTTATTTCTTTCTTTCTGTATTTCTTTCTTTTTGGAATTTTTTTTATTCTACCTTTCATTTCTTTCATTTTTTCTTTTTATTCTTTCTTTCTTTTTCATTTTCTTTCTTTCATTTCTTTCTTTTTCTTTCTATCATTTTCTTTATTTTTCTTTCTTTATTTCTTTCATTTTCTTTCTTTCTTTCATTTTCTTTCTTTCTATATATCTTTCATTTTCTTTGTTTCTTTCATTTTCTTTCTTTCTGCACTTCTTTCATTTTCTATATTTCATTTTCTTTCTCTTTGTATTTCTTTCATTTTCTTTCTTTCTGTATTCTTTCATTTTCTTTCTTCATTTTTTATTCTTTCTATATTTCTTTCATTTTCTTTCTTTTATTTTCTTTTTTCTGTATTTCTTTCATTTTCTTTCTTTCTTTCTCTATTTCTTTCATTTTCTTTTTTTTCTGTATTTCTTTTTTTTTTATTTCTTTCTTTCTTTTCTTTTTTTTGTTTTTTTTTCTTTCTTTTTTTCTTTCTTTTTGTTTCTTTTTTATTTCTCACATTTTCTTTCTTTCTGCATTTCTTTCATTTTCTTTCTTTCTTTCTTTATTTCTTTCTGTATTTCTTTAATTTTCTTTCTTTCTATCTGTATATCTTTCATTTTCTTTCTTTCTTTCATTTTATTTCTTTCTGTATTTCTTTCATTTTCTTTCTTTCTTTCATTTTCTTTCTTTCTGTATTTCTTTCATTTTCTTTCTTTCATTCTCTTTCTTTCAGCACTTATTTCATTTTCTTTATTTCTTTTTTCTTTCTCTTTATTTTTCTTTCATTTTGTCTTTCTTTCTGTATTCTTTCTTTTTTCTTTCTTTTTTTTTTTCGTTCTTTCCATATTTCTTTCTTTTTTTCTTTCTTTTATTTTCTTTTTTCTGTATTTCTTTCATTTTCTTTCTTTCTTTCTTTCTTTCTTTCTCTATTTCTTTCATTTTCTTTCTTTCATTCTCTTTCTTTCTGCACTTATTTCATTTTCTTTATTTCATTTTCTTTCTCTTTGTATTTCTTTCATTTTCTTTCTTTCTGTATTCTTTCATTTTCTTTCTTCATTTTTTTTCGTTCTTTCCATATTTCTTTCATTTTCTTTCTTTCATTTTCTTTCTGTATTTCTTTCATTTTATTTCTTTCATTCTCTTTCTTTCTGCACTTATTTCATTTTCTTTATTTCATTTTCTTTCTCTTTGTATTTCTTTCATTTTCTTTCTTTCTGTATTCTTTCATTTTCTTTCTTCATTTTTTTTCGTTCTTTCCATATTTCTTTCATTTTCTTTCTTTTTTTTTCTTTTTTCTGTATTTCTTTCATTTTCTTTCTTTCTTTCTCTATTTCTTTCATTTTCTTTCTTTCATTTTCTTTCTTTCTGCACTTATTTCATTTTCTTTATTTCATTTTCTTTCTCTTTGTATTTCTTTTTATTTTCTTTCTTTCTGTATTCTTTCATTTTCTTTCTTCATTTTTTTTCGTTCTTTCCATATTTCTTTCATTTTCTTTCTTTTATTTTCTTTCTTTCTATATTTCTTTCATTTTATTTATTACTTTCATTTTCTTTCTTTGTTTTTTTCCGTATTTCTTTCATTTTCTTTCTTTCTGTATTCTTTCATTTTCTTTCTTTCATTTTCTTTCTTTCTTTCTGTATTTCTTTCATTTTCTTTTTTCTTTCTTTATTTCGTTCATTTTCTTTCTTTATTTCTTTCATTTTCTTTCTTTCTTTTTTTTCATTTTCTTTCATTTTCTTTCTTTTTTTATTTCTCTCATTTTCTTTCTTTCTGTATTTCTTTCATTTTCTTTCTTTCTTTCATTTTCTTTCTTTCTTTCTTTCATTTTCTTTCTTTCTTTTATTTCTTTCTTTCTTTCTTTCTTTCATTTTCTTTATTTCTGTATTTCTTTCATTTTCTTTCTTTCTTTTATTTTTTCTTTCTTTCTTTCTTTCTTTCTTTCATTTTCTTTCTGTCTCTACTTCTTTCATTTTTCTTTTTTTCTTTTATTTTCTTTCTTTCTTTATGTATTTCTTTCATTTTCTTTCTTTATTTCTTTCTTTCATTCATTCATTTCCTCACAGAAACCAAGTGGTGTCTTTTATCCTCTTTCCATTATGCATGAGGTATTGACAAGAGACTCTCTCTCTCTCTCTTTCTCTCTCTTACATAATTAACTTTTCTTTTTTCTTACCTACATAATTAACCTTTCTTTCTATCATGAACACTTCTCTCTTTCTTTTCTCCCCCTCCCCTCGCAACACAGATATTGATTACCAAGTTTAGCTTAGGTCCGACACTAAGACACCCAGTGATGATGGAATTCACTCTACTAACAATGTTCTGCGAGATGACCTAGTTAGCCATCATTCTACAGGAGTGTACCAAGATCTTAACCTTTTAAAGAACCACAAGTGCAGGACACCCAGTGAGAATCAAATTCATTATATAAACAACGATTTGAGAGATAGACTTAATAACCACTGATCTGCACATATATCCAATCAATATTGAGAAACGACCAAAATTCTCTTCACAGCTGCGGGTTAATTAACAAGGCTTCTGTCATTAAAATCATTATTACCTCTCAAAAGAAACACATACAAACTTAAAAATACTTTCTCGGTATAAATAACCCGCAAAGGGTTCATAAGCCGTAAAAAACCGAATCAATAAAAAAAAAACTGAATTAAGTACAGATCGTGCGGAAATACAAGTATTTATGGAAAATGAAGTCTTTCGCCATCTTTATCCTATAGGTTTGTTTATTTAACATAAAATAATATATATATATATATATATATATATATATATATATATATATATATATATATATATGCACACACACACAGAGACTCACACACACACACACACACACACACATATATATATATATATATATAACAGATTCATAGAAATTGACTAATCATCGAAATCTAAACATTAGTCTAAATAAATATATTTTATTTCAAATGTCAAACCATTAAAAACTGATTAAAATATAACTCATGAAGGCGAAAAGTTTTTTCATTAAGATATTTTTCAATTTCTCTCATATATATATATATATATATATATATATATTTATATATATATATATATATTCATATATATATATATATATATATATATATATATATATATATATATATATATATATATATATATTGATAATATTAGTGTTCATTATATACATATATTTACAATAGAATAAAATCCATGTAGACCTCTATGTACAAGACAGAGTAGGAATATAATACAAAAGGCTCAAATGCTAATATTCTATGGTTTATGGATACCAAAGTAATTTATTACACTGGTATCATTATATATATATATATATATATATATATATATATATATATATATATATATCAAAGGCTAAAATTTATACGATTACGATTACAATGTAAGAAATTATGGAATGTTAGTGTTGAGTACATATATATAAGGAAGAGGTTATAGTGATTCCAACGAGAGAAGAGTGTTTATATTAAAAGAAAAAGTGAAACTACCAAATATTTTTTGGTTCCAATGTGGTTATATTTTTTTTAATATTATGCTTTATTTTCCATACACATATATATATGTAAAATATACATACATATACATATATTTATATAGAGAGACATTATATTATGTCTATATATTATGACATTATTTGTATGTATGTATGTATATAAAAAGGCAAATGTGTATATATATGTATATATATATATATATATATATATATATATATATATATATATATATATATATATATATATATATATATATATATATATATATATATATATCAATATATATATTATATTAATTATATATATATATATATATATATATATATATATATATATATATATATATATATATATTTATTTAAAATATGATTCAACTCGCGAACATTGGATTATTTACCTAACCAGTTTCCTTCCTATTTTCTATATATTTTCACACACACACACACACACACACACACACATATATATATATATATATATATATATATATATATATATATGTGTGTGTGTGTAAAATTTTTAACTTTGACAGTAAAATTTACCAGTAAAATAATTTGTTCATTACCATATTTGTATATAAACGCAAACATTTTAAAAAGAAAAATTCAAAAATCAAACTTAGCGTTGCTTTTGGCGCGTTCAAAAACCAATATCTCATTTTCAATAGCATTTCGGATACAATACACTTATATTTTCGATGTCCTCTTATTACTAAGAACAACATCTATTATATACCTGAAGATGTCTGTAGGAACAGACGAAAAATGTGTAAAATAACAACTAAACGGCAGAAATTTATATGAACAAGGATCAATTCATTCATAACGGATCTGAGGGTTTTTTGTGTAATAATTGTTTGCGAGATGGATGTCTCGCCATTTAAAATCATTAACCTTTGCATTAGTTTTGTGTGAATATATATATTTATAAATTGATTGCGTTTATTAAATTTAAATATCTGATCCATGCGACTTTTGGTTAATAAGAGCGACATTACTGTAATTATTGAACAATATAGTTCATGCCACTTTGACAGTAAAATTTACCAGTAAAATAATTTTGTTCATTACCATATTTGGTATAAACGCAAACATTTTAAAAAAAAAAATTCAAAAATCAAACTTAGCGTTGCTTTGGCGCGTTCAAAAACCAATATCTCATTTTCAATAGCATTTCGGATACAATACACATATATTTTCGATGTCCTCTTATTACTAAGAGAAAAAACAAGAACAACATCTATTATATACCTGAAGATGTCTGTTGTAAAATAACAACTAATACGGCAGAAATTTATATGAACAAGGATCAATTCATTCATAACGGATCTGAGGTTTTTTTTAATATTTGAATTGTTTGCGAGATGGATGTCTCGCCATTTAAAATCATTAACCTTTGCATTAGTTTTGTGTGAATAATTCATATATATATATATATATATATATATATATATATATATATATATATTTCAACAGGATAAAAACAAGGTAGAGGTTTATGTAAAACATAGAGCAACAATATAATATTAAAAGGCTCAAACACTAATATTCCATGGTTATATTTTATTAAACTAGAAATATATATATATATATATATATATATATATATATATATATATATATATATATATATATAAATTTAAAAAAATATAAAATATATATATATATATATAAAATATAATAGGCTCAAACACAAATATTCCATGGTTATAATTTATACGATTACCATTCCAATGTGATAAATTATAACCATGGAATATTAGTGTTTTAGCCTTTTATATTATATTATGATACTGAAAGTAACATCATTGAGCTAAGTGAAAAAGCTTTTATTTGTATTAATCTTATATCTATCTATTTATATATATATATATCTATGTATCTCTCTCTCTCTCTCTCTCTCTCTCTAAACATATATATATATGTATAAGGCAGGGTGTGTGTGTGTGTGTGTGTGTGTGTGTGTGTGTGTGTGTGTGTGTGTGTGTGTGTGTGTATAACGAACGCACGGCCGCAATTTTCGCCGGATTTGCACCAAAATTTACATGCACAAGCTCCAATTCAGCAGGAAGGCCAAGACCGACTTTGCATTTCCCAACTCCGATCGATAGTGGAAGTAATCGTTTTTTTCAAGTTTGTACGGTTTCAAGTTTGTACGGCAGTTTTCATGTAGTTTGCGGCCATTTTGTACTGGTTAGAGTGAGAGCCTATAGCTGGCTGCCACGAATAGGCAGGAAGATTCTAATGGCCAGCGTGAGAGCCAACAGCTGACTGACACGAATGTAAACTAGCATGCTAGCATGCAAAAAAAGAAATCAATAGCTGCATTTGTCACAAGTAGGAAATATTTAAATCTGCATGGCACTTTACTCCAATTGTCTCATTCGCTTGCTTAAACTCAACGTTGATTCTGATTCCGCAGAACTGGGTTGGGTGTGAAAAAGTATTTGTTGTTAACATTCTTTTTTCATTCGGTTTATCCAGTTACGAGTCGTTTTTTAAAACTGATCGTTTTGTGTTCATTTTCTTTAGTTCATTTTTCGTAACAGATTTAATGTTTACTATAGAGCTTAGAAAACATTCGCAGTGTGAGATAGGCAAGAAGTAAGGCATGTAGCAACATCAGCATGGCAAAGGGCACTCCTTTAAAGGCAAGAAGGGCAAAAATATCAAGTGATAGCGATTGCTGTATGAGTCGTAAGATTTTGAATCAAGCACGGACAACGCCAGGCCATGCTGCTATAATATATATATATATATATATATATATATATATATATATATATATATATATATATATATATACGCTATAACTCTGATAGTGAGCCATTTTGCCACTAAATTTAGCATTTGGTATCACAGCCACATGTACATAACTATTTTTATCACACTCACATGTACTTATATTTTTATTGCACACCCACACACACACACTCACACGTGTGTGCGTTTGTTTGTTTTTTGGGGTGGGCTTGTGTGTGTGTATGTGTGTGGGTTTGTGTGTGTGGGTGTGGCTAACAAATTAAAATTAAGATGTTAACTGCATGAGAAATTGACTATGATGATGTTCATAATCGTATCTCATTGCTGGAGTGTGGATCGAACTCACTACGCTACTCATGATGCAGCCCCTGGCAAAGCTTAATGATATCTGTCGCTATTTTTCTCTGTCTACTTCTTTATTTCTCTCTCTCTCTCTCTCTCTCTCTCTCCCTTTCTTTCTCTCTTCAGCTCTCTCTCTCTCTCTCTTTCTCTCTCTCCCTTTCTTTCTCTCTTCAGCTCTCTCTCTCTCTCTCTTTCTCTCTCTCCCTTTCTTTCTCTCTTCAGCTCTCTCTCTCTCTCTCTCTCTCCCTTTCTTTCTCTCTTCAGCTCTCTCCCTTTCTTTCTCTCTTCAGCTCTCTCTCTCTTTCTCTTTTTCCTCATTTTTTGACCTTCTTTTTTTCTGCCACAACTTCTTTTTCTTCTTCTTCTTTTTCTTCTTTTTCTTCTTCTTCGTCTTCTTATTAATCATCGTTTTCTTCTTCTTCTTCATCATCATCGTTTTCTTCTTCTTCTTTCTCTTCTTTTTTCTTCTTGTTCTTCTTTTTCTTCTTCTTTCTCTTCTTTTTTCCTCTTTTTCTCCTCTCTTCTTTTTCTTCTTCTTCTTCATCGTTTTCTTCTTCTTCTTCTTCTTTCTCTTCTTTTTTCTTCTTGTTCTTCTTCTTTTTCTTCTTCTTTCTCTTCTTTTTTCTTCTTGTTCTTCTTCTTTTTCTTCTTCTTTCTCTTCTTTTTTCTTCTTGTTCTTCTTCTTTTTCTTCTTCTTTCTCTTCTTTTTTCTTCTTGTTCTTCTTCTTTTTCTTCTTCTTTCTCTTCTAAAAACCTTACACTTCTTTACTCTCACTTCTCTGTTCTATCTTTTTCCATTTTTTATTAACATGGCAATCATTAAATTTTTTTTAAAAAAAGTAAGTTAAACAAACAAGCAAACCTGAGTGGGTACATTTTTTTTTTTACCCAATCACATACAACTCACCACCTCTCTGCACTATAACTTCGACCACAAACACATCACAAAAATTAAACTATTCGACTAATTGGCCTCTTTTCTAACTCGGGGAACCACATTGATTTGTTACCACAAACTACATAACACTCCCAAATAAAAAAAAAATGTCCTACATACGTCAACCTCTTAACATCTAAACGACAAAGACCTACATTCGTTCAGCCTTTGTTTTGCGCCATTATTGACATTTACTTAACTTTAAAAAGACAGTTTTGAAATCTTTTTCCTTTGAGCTTTTAAAGCTTTTTCTTGCTAGCTTTTGTTTCTTCTCTATTTCCTGTTATTCATTTGTTTACGATGTCAGAGTATTTTAAGGGCAATGTGGAAATGCTAACTTTTACACCAACTTATTTTCAATAGCCAGGATTTTTATAAATAAAAAGTGTATTGTAGATCACAAATTTGCTTAAAAGGTGTGTCTGTCGGGAAAACGTTTTACAACCGCCATAAACATTAACAAACTTACAATAAGAGTACATGTCTGTCTGCACGGTGTTTAAGAGTGTTGCACACGTCCCGCTGGTTTTTAATCTAAAACACAGAGACATACAAAAAAAAACAAAAAAAAAACAAAAACAAAACAATCAGTCCTTACGAACTCTAAATATAGTTCATATATATATATAATGAAATGGACAATCTCCGACAATTATTTAAGATATTTTTATACATTCTTTTTTATAGATACAAATATTTAAGTAAATGCTCTGTTTATAATAAACAGTATTAACAACATTTACCGGCCTGGATGTCCGAGAAATTGTCATAGAAAATATGCGTCCTCCGATAGGAATCGAACCTGTATCCTATACGGAACCGTCATATAGCCTGACGTGATTTCACAACAAAGGAGAGTTCGGTTAGCAAGGTCGATTTTACTGTTTTTAAACTACAATCTTCCACGAATCTCTCACGTACATTCATATCTGCCCAATGCTTATCCGAGAAATTGTCATAGAATATATGCGTCCTCCGGCAGGAATCGAACCTGTATCCTATACAGAACCTTCATATAGCCTGTCGTGCTTTTACCGATTTCGCCACAAAGGACATATTTTCTATGTCAATTTATCGGACATTCAAGCTGGTTACTGTTGTTAATACTGTTTATCATAAATAGAGCATTTACTTAAATATTTGTATCTATAAAAAAAGAATATATAAACATAAAATGTCTTAATATATATATATATATATATATATATATATTATAATAATTTTTATAATTATTAATTAATGTTTTAAAAGATGCAAAAAAATGGAACATAGAGATACTGGAACATAGAAATCTCAAGGGACATAGAAATAGAGAAAGATGCCTTCCAAAATGCAAGTAAAGTATGAAGAATCAGGAATATTTCGATAGAAACAAAGAAAAGAATGGTGAACTGCTATATAATATCAATCCTCGTATATGTCCGTGAATGCTGGACAATCCTCTCACAGATGGAGAGACTTGAGACAACAGAAATGTTCTTCTACGTAAAAATCCTATGAATTCCGTAGACAAGTCGTTGTCAACCAATTTTGCATAATACACATTTTTCATCTTACGTAAGAATGTCACCCCACCCCGTTTCCAAGATTTTTCGATTCAAAAGACGCATTCCAAAATAATATACATATAAAGTGGCCTAAGAAAAGTTTTTAGCCGGGAGAAATAAACAACATCCTATTTCAAAATGTAATCACGTAATCCCTACTCAACATAAATAAACAGTACTTGGAACTAGTATAGAGTAGGTCCTTCATTTGCTAGTTTCGGTGCTTGTATTCGATTTTTCATGGATTTGATCAAGTTATCAACGATCTTCTGATCCCTATTTTGCCACTCGTTTAGAAGTGTTTCTTTCTCTATTGGATTAATGTCAGGACTTTGGCCTACATATGGCAGTGACTTGATTTCTTTGCGATTCCTTCCACGTCTTTGCTACTTTGTCGTATGACATAGCGCTCCATCTTCTTGGTAAAGTCAGACATACACCTTTTTCATCGTACGTCAGAATGTCATACTCCACTTTCCAATAATTTGTAAAAAGGATTAGAAAGAAGTAAATCTATATTTTTTAAGGTTTTATTGAAATTTTATTTAAGTTTCCACATGTCCTCAATCATTAGCAATACAAAGTGTAATACGATTTTCAGTTCACGGAAAACATTTGCCAATTGATTTACAGTAATGCCTGAAATCACATTAGTTATTTTAGCTATACGTAGAACTAGGTACATTAAACTTTATGATATTTTTTTACAGATTATTTCTATCGCAAATACAAATAAAGTTATAATTTTTTTAAAGCACACGAAGTATATGGACACCCTATATATATATATATATATATATATATATATAGGCAGCAATTTTTCATTAATGCATGTTTCATTAAATAATATAGAAAAATTTTGTCGATTTATTTTAATTAAATTCCTTTCATATTGTCTGATAAGCTTAATCACATTATCGTTGAAAGACGAAAGGAAATCACCATATTGATACATGTTTAAATCCAATCTAAGCTTTCGGCTTACATAAGCCATTATCAAAGATGACAATTTCAATAAATCAAATAACAACGGACGAATCATTAATGATAGTCCGACCTTGATACATGAAAATTTCCAAGTAACAACAAACTCGTATATACGAGACGCGGAAGAAAAAAAAAACGCGTCGCAGCTCGTGACGTCACACTTATGTGAAAAGCGAGAAGTATTAAGTATGGGAAGCCGTTGGTATAAACCAATGGCTTCTGTTATCAATTATAGGCATTTAAGAATATTTCATAGTTTATTTTGTTCAGGTTAGTTTTCAACAGTTTTATGGATATAGCTTCAAGAATTTTCAGTTTTTGTTTATTGTTTTCATGTTTAAGTATAGTTGTGTTGTCAATAAGGATTTTTCGAAATTGAGTACATATATATATGGGGACAGCACATGGTGTAAGTGTACGTGCGTATATATATATATATATATATATATATATATATGGGGAAAGCACATGGTTATTGCTAATGGCTGAGATGATTTAAATTACTTTAACATAAACAACAGATTAAACCTGAATCTCGGAAATTTTATACAAAATCTCGATTCTTGTACACAGCGTGTTTCAAAAAATCTTATATCAATTGCGATGTGATTATCTGAATTACCACATAGCCTAGACTTTAGATTCCCGACCAGGGTGGCGGGATCATTCCTTATTTTTTTTTGTTTTTATTTCAGCGGGGGATCTTTCAATTATTTCTTGTTTTTTTTATTTTTTTATTTACAGAATTTTGTTTATTGAATTGGCATTCAATTGAACCTTTTGTTTATTGAAGTACGAATATGTTTATTTATTTAATAATTAGTTATGAATTAAGACAAATTATCATACAATATATTCAAGTTTAAAAATCAATCAACATTTTCTATTGCTATTAAATATGTAAAACTCTGCTATAAAAATAACACTTGTAAATGTATATCTGCTAATATGGAAACGAATAAAGATTTTCAATAATATATGCGTATTATTTAGAATGCACCTTTTGAGACGGACAGTCTTGGAAAGGGGGCGATGAAATTCTGACATAGGGTCAAAAGGGCATATAAGGCAAAATAGTTTGACGAACCATTGGTCTACAGTATTCTCAGGATCCTTCCGTAGAATTCAACAATGGAAAGAATTTCAGGGTTTTAGGTTGGTAGAGAAAAATCTTTTAAATATTATTTTTTTATTTACAAAATTTGGAGCCCATCATGATTGTAAAAAATACTCCGATATAAAATAAATCCATTTAAACGTAAACACGGAAAAGAATATATGCATATTATACAGAATGCACCTTTTGAGTTGGACAGTTTTCAAAAGGGGGCGTTGACATTCTAACATATGGAAAAGGGTAAAAAGCTTGAGAAACACAGATTTAATGCAAATGAATCAAAAGTGGCTTATTGTTGAGCAAAATATGATTTATTCGTCAAAATGGAAATGAAGAATTCGAAGTTATGTGGATTATATGAACGATTTTACAATATGCACGCCAACCGGGTCTTTAAGACCTGAACATACTGCAGGATAGTTGATTTACTATATCATGGTAGACAATTTTTATCTTCAGAATCTATCTTACATATTTATAAATCTACCACACGCCTATGATTTGAATATTACTGCCACATATGGTCTGGTGGTCATGCTATATATCTAGAGATCTATGGGCATCTCGAGGCGATGTAATGGTTAACGAGTAAATGTTTATCTGTTAATATGAAACGAATAAAGATTTTCAATAATATATGCATATTATTTGGAATGCGCCTTTTGAGTCGGACAGTCTTGGAAAGGGAACGATGACATTCTGACATGTGGTGATAAGGGCGTATTAGACAAAATTGATTGACAACAACTGGGCTACAGTATTCTCAGGATCCTTCCGTAGAATTCAACCATGGGGGGAATTTCATGTTTTCAGCGGGGGGGGGGAAGAAAAAAGTTTTAAATATTTCTTTTTTCTTTACAGAATTTGGAGCCCTTCGATATAAAATAAATCCATTTAAACGTATATGTACGATTACGGAAAAGAATAAAGATTTTCAATAATATATGCATATTATTTTATTTAGAATGCACCTTTTGAGTTGGACAATTTTCAAAAGGGAGCGTTGAGATTCTAACATATGGAAAAGGGGTGCATTGGGCAAAAAACTTGAGAAACACTGATTTAAGGCAAATGAATTAAAGGTGGCTTATTGTTGAGGAAAATATGATTTATTCGTCAAAATTTGAACGAGGACCTGAACATACTGCTGGATAGTGGGTTTGCTATGTCATGGTAGACAATTTTTATCTCCAGAATCTATCTTACATATTTATAAATCTACCACACGCCTATGATTTGAATATTACTGCCACATATGGTCTGGTGATCCTGCTATATATCTAGAGATCCTTGGGCATCTCGAGGCGATGTAATGGTTAGCGAGCTTTTCTCGCTAGAACAATTACGACTGAGTAGTGAGTTCGATCCTCACTGGGTGCACTATACTTTCGGCCTTGGGCCACATCTAAGCTACGTTTGGAAAATTGTAGGCACGTCGAGGTGGTGTAATGGTTAGCAAGTTTGTCTCGCTAGAACAATTACGACTGAGTAGTGAATTCGATCCTCACTTGGTGCACTATACTTTCGGCCTTGTGCCACATCTAAGCTACGCTTGAAAAATCACTATATCTAGAGATCCTTAATAAATTCCAAAGAAGAATCAGCAATATTATTAGTCCGGATATAGCATCTCGGCTTCAGTTTCTTTCTTACCGCCGTTAAAGTTGCCTGCCTGTGCCTTTTCTATAAAGACTTACATGATAATTTTTTGAGAAGCTTTCCTTTTTGGTACGTAGATTTCGTGAATTTAAGCGCGGTACTAGATTGGTAATAATATCTCATCAATTTGTAGTTCAGTTGGATAGATTTAAATATAAATTCTAGGCTAAAAGTTAATTTTCACGCACTTCTCGCATGTAGAAATCTCTTCCGGCTCCATGATTGTCGGTACATTTTGACCGGAAATAAATTAAATGCAGTGACAATCGCAATCTACTGTCCTCCTGATTTCCTCTTTGTCCTTTCCGCTCTTTCTAATTCCTCCACACCCAGTAACTTCCTGTGTCTTATGAATGTAATGTCTTGCTGGGGGGGTGAACTCGCATTAAAAAGGAATAGAAAGAACAAAGGTAAATAGGAAAACTAATAGATAGATAGATAGATAGATAGATAGATAGATAGATAGATAGATAGATAGATAGATAGATGCAAACAGGCTGAGATAGATAGATAGATAGAAATATAGATATAGGCAAACAGGTTGAGATAGATAGATAGATAGATAGATGCAAATAGGCTGAGAAAGATAGATAGATAGATATGAATGGACTGAGATAGATAGATAAATAGATAGATAGATGCAAACAGGCAGAGATAGATAGATAGATAGATAGATAGATAGATAGATAGATAGATATAGGCAAACAGGCTGAGATAGATAGATAGATAGATAGATAGATAGATAGATAGATAGATAGATGCAAATAGGCTGAGATAGATAGATAGATAGATAGATAGATAGATAGATAGATAGATAGATATAAATGGACTGATATAAATGGACTGAGATAGATAGATAGATAGATAGATAGATAGATAGATAGATAGATATAGGCAAACAGTCAGATAGATAGATAGATAGATAGATAGATAGATGCAAATAGGCTGAGAAGATAGATAGATAGATAGATAGATAGATAGATAGATATAGGCAAACAGTCAAATAGATAGATAGATAGATAGATAGATAGATAGATAGATAGATGCAAATAGGCAAACAGTCAGATAGATAGATAGATAGATAGATAGATAGATAGATAGATAGATATGAATGGACTGAGATAGATAGATAGATAGATATGAACGAATTGAGATATATATTAATACACATTTAATTGATATCAACAGAAACATAATAACAGATTGTGACACACACAAACACACACACGCACATAGGTAAATTGACATTAACACACGGCGAAAAATATATATCTGAACAGACTTCAACTGTTTATTTGGTGAAAGGAATGGAAGAAAGGAAGGTAGGAAGAAAAATACAATGAATTGAGTGATATGAACAGGCCGAGACGCACAGATAAAGAGATATAAATTCTAAAAGTACACACGGTTTGTGATATAAAGTTTTTTCAGCGCCGTTGCATCGTGTTATTCTTAACAATCAAGTAAACATTTTATAAGGGAAAGTTTGCAAAGAATATAGGTGAGCGAAGAAATGATAGTTAAAACGCCCCCCAAACACACACACACACATGCATATATATATATATATATATATATATATATATATATATATATATATATATATATATATATATAAAAGGCAGGATGTGTGTGTGTGTGTGTGTGTGTGTGCGTGCACGCGTGTAACGAATGCACGGGCGCAATTTTCGACGGATTTGCACCAAAATTTACATGCACATGCTCCAAGTTAGTAGGAAGGCCAAGACTGACTTTGCATTTTTAACTCCCATCGATAGTGGAAATAATCGATGTTTTCATGCTTCTACGGCAGTTTTCATGTAGTTTGCGGCCATTTTCTACTGGCCAGAGTGAGAGCCTAGAGCTGGCTGCCACGAATAGGCAGGAAGATTCTGTTGGCCAGCGTGAGAGCCAACAGCTGACTGACACGAATGTTAACTGGCATGCTACCATGCAAAAAAATCGATAGCTGCATTCGTCACAAGTGGGAAAAATTTAAATCTGCATGGCACTTTACTCCAATTGGCTCATTCGCTTGCTTAAACTCAACGTTGATTCTGATTCCGCAGAACTGGGTTGGGTGTGAAAAAGTATTTGTTGGTAACATTCTTTTTTCATTCGGTTTTTCCAGTTACGAGTCCTTTTTTAAAGCTGATCGTTTTGTGTTCAATTTGTTTAGTTCTTTTTTTCGTAACAGATTTAATGTTTACTATAGAGCTTCGAAAAAATTTGCAGTGAGAGATAGGCAAGAAGTAAGGCATATAGCAACATCAGCACGGCAAAGAGCACTCCTTTAAAGGCAAGGGAGGGCAAAAATATTTTAAGTCAATTGATAGCGATTGCTGTATGAGTCGTACGATTTTTGAATCAAGCACAGGCAACGCCGGCCCATGCTGCTAATATATATATATATATATATATATATATATATATATATATATATATATATATATATATATACATATTAAGCATTTCACACCTAGCAAGACGGGAAGCTACTAGCACGCAAGGGGTTATAGAGGATTTGGAGCGAGAAGAGATAGGAGTGATAAAAGAATGGATGAGGAGAAGGGTAGTGGATAGATCAAGGCAACTGGAGATGTCGATTGACATTACATTTGAATAGTTGGAGATTATAGCTCTTAGGAAAACTGAAATAGGGAAGGGAGTTCCACAGGCGAGAGGAGCGAGAAAGTTGTTGGAGTAGAAGAGGCGGCTACATTTAACAGTTTCAACAGTGAAAGAGTGAGAGCGGGATGCCAGCCTCGTAGGAAGGTTGAATTTGCAAAATCTGGGAACCAGCTAAAGCAGCTCATCGGAACCATTACCATGAAAGTATATGTAAAAAGGACAGAGAGAGGCGACGGCACGTCTGTCAGCGAGTGACTGAAGACGAGATGCCAGATCAGAGCCAATTATATTACATATTCGTCTCTGGATTTTATCAAGAACCTCAAGGCAAACAGAAGGGGTTCCAGACCATATATGGCAGCAATATATATATATATATATATATATATATATATATATATATATATATATATATATAGTTGTATATTTAGGCAACAATCCTTCGTTTATGCATATTTCATTAAAAATGACAGACAAGTTACGACGGTTAAGTTTTTTATTTAATTTTTCTTGTGTTCTAACAAGAGCTTTTCTTTCTGGATAAAAGTGTGTAAAACTGTCCAAATGATTTATATTTACGAGCGCTTTCGGCTATACCTTTAGCCATTATCAAGTATGATTCGATTTTTCAGCTTAATTGAGTGTGTGCATTATGTGTATGTCTTAGTGTGTAGTAGGGATGTTTTAATTTCCGAATACGGTTAGCATATTCTGGATTTGTTCATAGTTATATATATATATATATATATATATATATATATATGTATGTAATTATTTATTAGAAAATTATAACATAAATATGTAATATTAAATGTTATATATATATATATATATATATATATGTGTGTGTGTGTGTGTGTGTGTATGTATGTATGGATGGATGTAACTGCTTTGTAAGATCAATGGTTAAAAATAGCTTTCAGCGAATGAAGCCTGAGTGCCATAAACCATTCTTCTTTGAATGTTATGGACTGGTGCTACAGGATCACAAACAAAGAACTGTACCAAATGACAGAAATCACATCAATTGACGATTTCCAACAGCAGCAGCAGCAACTAAAATGGTTAACATGTGCAACTTGAAAAGAAAATAATTACAAAATGTTCACATTCCACACCACTTCAAACAAAAGGTTAGGAAGGAAACTCCGATCAATACTGGAAAGAGCAATAACAGCTACTAAACTTAAGAAAGTTATTTTCCTGGAAAACTGATTTACGAGAAAGATTTTATAAATCTCAAAAGAAAACAGGACTGACTTCTCGGCCTAAGAATGCTATAGGTATCCTTATAGGGAAAAGTCTAATATTATCACACACACACACACACACACACACACACACACACACACATATATATATATATATATATATATATATATATATATATGTATATATATATATATATATATATATTACTTAAATGTTTCTGATTAATAAATTATATAAAAATCCATTTCTTTCTTTTCTTTATACGTGTATATGTAGAGAGTGTGCAGCTTATATTTTATATCATAAGGAAAGAATTTATACGAGGAATTAAATAGTAATGTTAATGTGATTAATGCCGAAATCACTTCACTGACAGAACTTAATGAGACATTAACTTACTATCAATTCCTTGAATAATAAGATCCTTATATTCGAGTTGTTGTCAGATGGAAGACACTTGCTAAGTACTTTCGACAATTTCAAATTGTCATCTTCAGGGCGCAATTTTCCCCTATACAGGCAAACACCGAGGCGAAATGTGTCTACTCTGAATTCTATTTTTTAAATTATGTTTGTTTTTTTTTTGTTTTTCATTGTGTTATTTATTTAAAGTTGAATATATGTTTTGGATATAATGTAATTAGTATAGTAAAACATTGCTATTTAATTATTTGTATAAATTGTTACTTTATTATATATATTTTCTGATAATATAGCGTAGGGACATTCGTATTTACAAAAGTCTTCACGTTTATGTATACACACATACACCCACACACACACACAAACCATTTAAAATACTGGGGTTCTCTAAACTAGAGTAGTCATTCCATTTATGTTTAGTAAATACATTTTTATTTAATGAAAATATCACTTGACCGTTACAAATTAATACAAAAATTTAGAAGGTTTAAACGTTTATAAATTATTCTAATTAAATTTTATTTTATAAATTGAAAGCAATTCTTGTAAAAAATCATTATTAATCGAAAAGAAATTCTTTTCTTCAGACAATAGTGGCTATATCATACTAGCAGTAGAGCCCGGCGTTGCCCGGGGATGTAACAGTAAGAGATAGATCAAGTATCGACCATCATAAAGACTGAAAAATAAAATTGACAAAGATTATTGTTTAAGGTTGACGGCACGCATGTCTTAATTGTTTTTTTTTCATTCGTTATATGTCTACCGATTGATTAGAATTTTATTATAAACAAATGTCTTGTAAATGGAATTTTTAAAGCATTCTGAATGTAAAAATAAAGAAAAAAGTGTGCAAGACAATAAGAAACACTACCTGCCAAAAAAAAGTGAAGTTTTGTTGAAATCGGTTGAAAAATGTAAGAAATCCGATCCGATATATTAACGAACACAGACACACACTCACAAACAACCTGGGTTTTAATAAGTATAACTCGATATGAGTTGTCCTCCTTTCATTCTCTACAGCGATGCCTCTTAATTGTGTTTTCAAATTGATTTTGTGCAAAAACAATGGTGTTTTTCCAATTTTTATCGCTGTCAGAACCACCGCAAGGTAATTTTACGTAGTTCTGTAAAGATTTGTTGTAATCGGTTGAAAAATGTAGGAAATCCGATCCAATGTATAAACGAACAGACACACACTCACAAACAACCTGGGTTTTATAATAAGATTTATAAAAACATTCAAAAGCATTTCTTATTAAATAATGTCCTAGTTTCATTACATTGCATTTTTTGTTTTACGATTCGGAGCAGATTTTCTGTACCCGATGTCATGATAGACCAAAAGGATTTGATGATTTAAATTCTCCTAGTGCTTGAATTTATATCTAATCTAAAATTAAGCGCCACAAAAAAGAACATTTCGATATTTCAAAAAAGTGGGGGAGTTAAAAGAGTAAAAAAAAATATTCTAAAATAGAAACGTTTCAAAAAATAATTTCATTCATTTGTAAGTCCTAAAAGTTTCATAAATTCAACAATTATCTGATTTTCGCAAGATTTTCCAAATCAATGTGTTTTTACCCGCAAAATAGCGCTCAAATTCCCCTTACAATTTTATGGCCACATGTTGACGACAAAAAAAATTTAAACAAAATTTCGAATCTTCTAACAAGGATTAAAAATATATTTACTAATCAAAGAACACTTTACTCTTTCCTCTTAATAATAACAAATATTTTGACGATGAAACTTTTAAAAACTTTCTTTTTATTAGTTTTTTAGGTATTTTTTTTCATCATGGTAGGCTCATTTTTAGCGAATCCTTAAAGTTACCTAGTGTTACTACTCTTTCCAGTCCGTGTGCGCCGAAAGATAATCGGCCCTACACTCTTTGTAAAATTTTGCCAGTCGACGACCAACAAACAGATTTTTTTTAATCCATTCTTTACCTCGTTGAAAATGTTTCTGAGCTCTCCTGCATAGCCTTTGATTAAACGAGACATTAATAAGTTACTACATTCACTAAAAAGTAAAAATAAAAATAAACAACGAAAAAAAGAGAAGAAAATCATTTAAAAAAGAAATTGTTCTTTGACATCGGTGAATGATCAGAATTCTGCTTCTTGAAGTACCGGGTATCAACATTTGAAAGTATGCAGCGTAAATTCTCAAAGAGTGTGGGAGTGCGATGTTTGGGTTTGAAAACCTATATATACATAATTATTCAATATTTTTTGCAAAGATTCGGAATCATTCTTTGAATTATTGACCTGCTTATTTTAGGTGCTTCCAAACGACCCAGACTAAGTGTACATTCCATAAGACTGTCCAACCAATAAAAAAATCCTTATTTAAAAAGTAATTAATAGCAGTGTCATCCAGCAGAATTTAAAGGGATAAAAGTTATTATTTAAACGAAGCTGAATATATTGTCTGTATGTATGTAAGCCCCGTAAATTCCTCAGTTATATATTGCCACACCCTTACCACGCTCGGTGTTGCTGCTGTGGTTTCCGTAACAAGTGACATTTTTAATCTAATAGTCAAGGTTCAAGACAAACTCAAATTAAAGTGGAGACTGAATGTGGAGTTGTGGAGTGAGTAGCCATGGTCAAATGCAAAGTAAGTGATAGAAATGTCCAACGAACAATTGATAAAGATTGCAATAACAAGAAAAAGAAAAGAATATGACAAAAAATAATATAAAGCAAGCAAACAATATATACAAGTCAAAGTAACAAGCAAATAATACATGCAAGTCAAATTAAATAAGTCAAAGCAATAATAATATGGCCAAACGTTCACAACTAAGAATTGACATCGGCAAATGAGAGCAAGCTCGGTCAAGCGAACGTGGCGTTCTGACTTCAAGACAAGACAGATCGGGGCTGGGTCAAATGAAACCGAGAACCGGCCTATTTTACTGTCTCTGGAGAAATCCCAGCATGCATTTGTGTGCTTCTGCCTGTAAACGTTTTATGGGCAAAAATAGTAGATTATGAGAATACGCAGTATTGATAACGGTCGACCTTAAACGGAAATATGTTAAAATCGGAGTGGTAGGGGAAACATCCCCGCGGGAGTCTCATCCACAAAGTATTGGTCCTTGAGATGAAGCTATCCGAGTGGAACTTCATTCTTACCAATGAATGGTGAAAGGAATACGGATGATACAAACATGTGTCCATGGTAAAGCGGGTCTTAGACGTAACTGTTTGAACTTTTGGAACTAGGAAACGTAGCTCGTTTTCTATCGAAATAGAGATAGAGAAGCGATAAGCCTGCAAAGGTCGAAATAATACATCGCCTACAAGTCCGCGTAAATACTTTTTGAACTCTGTCGAGGCTGGAAAGTGAGGGTTGGGTAGCCTTGATATGGCTGCAATGTCCCATTTCTGCTTTGATCCGGGTCTAGCAGATATGGAAGGTGTATTCAGGCACTCTCTGAATATTTTTCGCCCATTATCCAGCGTCTTTAGAAATGAATCGTATATATGAGTTCCACTTTAGGTCTTTGGTGTACATTTGTCCCAGCAGATGTTCAAAACAAGAACCTCTTTGTCACCATTCATAGCGACTAGTGAGAATTCAGGGTCAGCTCAGAAATGGTAAAAACTTACGCTCTTAGGTTTGGTAGTGATGAATGTTACAAGTCATCTTCCCGTATTGCCACGTTAGTGCAAGACCACAGAAGAGATCAGCTGCCAGGCTTTGGTCTTTTAGATTTTTACAGATTGTATTTACTAGCCGCATGTCAAACCTGTTTTGAATTCAGAATTGAAATTATTAGTGAAAGAATACATCTGAATGCCAAAATCCTCTCAGAGAACATATTGTTTCTCTGTAGAATCCGGCATTATTGCTATGTAGAAGTGCCGTTTGGTTTTTTTATTTTTATTTTTTTGCTCTGCAGTACCATGCTTTTTTTGTGATGTAGATGTCCCAATTTGTTGCTATGTAGAAATCCTGCTGCTTTGCTATGAAGTAACCTGACATGTTACTATGAAGAAATCCCGTTTTGTTGCTATGTAGAAGTCCAACTTGCTATATAGAAGTTCATCTTTAATACCGAGTAGATGTCCCGCTTTGTTGCTATGTAGTAGTCCTGCTGTGTTGCTATGTAAAAGTTCCACTTTGATACTATGTAGCTGACAGGTTACTATATAGAAATCCCGTTTTGTTGCTATGTAGAAGTCCCACTTTGATACTATGTAAATGTTTCATTTTCTTGCTATGTAGAAGTTCAACTTTAATACTAAGTAGATGTTCTGCTTTGTTGCTATGTACCATTCCCGCTATGTTGCTATGTAGAAATTCCACTTTGATACTATGTAGTTTCCCATTTTCTTGCTATATATAAGTTCAACTTTAATACTAAATAGATGTTCCGCTCTGTTGCTATGTAACAGTTCCGCTGTGTTGCTATGTAGAAGTCCCACTTTGAAACTATGTAGATGTTCCATTTTCTTTCTGTTTAGAAGTTCAGCTTTAATACTAAATAGATGTTCCGCTTTGTTGCTATGTAGTAGTCCCGTTGTATTGCTATTTAGAAGTCCTACTTTGATATTATGTAGATGTTCCTTTTTTTGCTATGTAGAAATTCAACCTTAATACTAAGTAGATGTCTCGCTTTGTTGCCATGTAGTAATCCTGCTTTTTTGCTATGCAGTAGTCATGCCCTGGTTCTTTTGTCCCGCTTTGTTGCTATGTAGACTCTCTTGTAATGTATAAGGCTACATCCTCATCCTCATCAAGATGTTTCTGTATCAAGTACGTTTTACGGAGGGTGGTTATTAGTACCACGACCAACTGGTTTTGAATTCTGAATCACCCTTCTCCTCGACTGGCTGACAACTGAAACTAAAAGATCGCAATGGGAAAAAAAATAGATCCTTACCTCCCCGTCGGCATTTGCGTGAAATCAACGATCACGACTGGAATGGGTACTCGACGTGGATTACCGCTGCTCTACGCGGTGTGAAGGCAGCACGGAAAGCATTAGAGTTCATACCTGAAACAGCAAAAAGAAATTAAATTACCCACGCGACAGTAGAACGCCTATTTAATGAATTTAAAATTTCCCGTCGAAAAGACATTTCCAGACCGTATTTGTATTAGTGCATACGATTACCGCCCGCAAAGAAATCACTTTAAATTCTGTGGTACTACGGTACCAAACACCTTTAATGACTTATCCACGTTGCAGGATTCACTGGATCGAACACTTCGTGTGAGGTCATGTTCTAAACTTCAGCTGCTCTCCTCTTAAATATAGAAGTGCAATTAAAAAGAACGGTTGTCAGTCGTGGAATGCAAGTAGTGGAACCCTAATTGCAACGGAAGACGAACCCGTTGCTGTAGCGCGTGTGTGTCACTCGGGAGATTGACACTTTATTTTTGAAAACACAAAGCGGATAATAAGCCAGACAATAAGACAATATATGAACGACAAAGTTGGCCCTAGAAAGGCATAACGTTCACGTTCCGTATCAAATGTCTCCTCGGCTGTCGAAACAGTCTTTTCTCATCTTTCTCAGTGTTCAGGACTTCTACAACTTTTATCCCCCTAGACATTCTGGCTAATTTTCGCATCCGACCAGACATCTAACAAGAATTTTCCTTAAAAAGAATCAACCATATTTTTTTTATTTTTATACAAATGGCCGAACTTCAAATTTGATCGAAACATGCACCCAATCATATACAGAGGGGTATCAAAAAAAATATATATATATATATATATATATATATATATATATATATATATGTCTCGTTATTCGACCGAACACTATAGAGAAAAGGGTAAGCACTATAGAGAAAGGGCTATTAACGCATCGCTCTTCATTAACGAATTAAACCCTCTGGCTGCTGACGTTTGCATATATCACGTATATAATACGTTAAAAATTCCACTTTCTCTCTTGTGCACCGATAGCTTAGGGGTAGGATCTCTGATTGATGGCAAATCGGTCGTGTTTCGATCCCGGCTTGAAGCAATCGGATGTCAAGCCACACTGATGAGCTGTGATACAGCGAAGCAGGCTTGTATGTGGGATGTGGGTCTCTCTCTCTCTCTCTCTATATATATATATATATATATATATATATATATATGTATATATAGAGAGAGATAGGTATCAAAAACACTTTTACAAACTTTGGAGACAGATTCCTCACACCAAAAGTCTATAAAAACCTATGTCCGCAAATCCTTCGTTATGAAGTTTTATTATTATTCAGGCGTAGGAGCGGAAATCCGAGTTCGAACTCCCGTCAAATCCATTATTTTCACTTACGTGCTAATACCCTTGGAAAGGTATAAATCCTCCCCCCCCAGCTACGAGTAAATAGCAGTACAGGCCGAGTTCTATAGCCTTGGATAGCAACTGATCTATCGCAAAAAGAAATGGAAACCTACTGCGGGAAAAAAATCTGCCTCGTCAGTCATGTATCGAAAGTTAGATCATTGCCTAAGCATGTATCACGCATGGCATATAACTGACTGACTGACCATTTTTGAAGGGTATGAATCCTCTTCTTCTCCACCCAGCTATGTGTAAATAGCAGGACAGACCGGGTTCTATAGCCTTGGATGGCAACTGGTCTACCGCAGAAAGAAACGGCAACCTATCGCGGGAAAAAATCTGTCTGGTCAGTCATGTATCGAAAGATACATGATCGCCTAAGCGTGTATCACGCTTGACTCTTAACTGACTGAAGTACACAAAAATAGAAGGGTGTGGAAGATAAGGATATATCTCCAAACTGAACTTATTTAACATGTACAGGAAAACAATCCTGAGAGAATGAAATGCTACCAGAATTCGTTATTGGCGTCCGCAATCTTAACCACAGATACAGATTACATAGATTGTTATGGGACTTTACCCATAATAACATAATGGACTATTCCATACGTAATAAGTAATGCGCCTCAAGAGGAAGCAGAGAGTTCAGTCTGAAGTCTGGAGTGAGGTCCGTCAGAAGTCCGTCAGGAGTATGTCAGTCAGTCAGAGCGAGCGAGTCAGCCAGTCGAGTCAGAGGCAGTCCGAAACAGAATCGCGTTCAGACAATTACTACAAGACATTGGAATAGTGATACTGGTCGAGACTACATTGTTCTCCCTACTAAACCTAATTGTTCGTACTAACACTTTCTACTTCTCTGTATATATTCCTGTTTGTAATATATCTGTATTATTCCATATCCGTGTTCGAGTTCTTCTTTATTGGTTCTACCTTGGACCATCATTGTGGTACAAGGACCTGGACCATAACACAGATGATAGCAGACATGGAAAGGAATCGACAGGCATTTCTACAGAAGGTAGTAAAAGAAAGCAAGAAGAAAAGACTAAACATCAATTGTAAGAAGACGGAATGTATAGTTGTTACCAAAAGGTATAGTCTACGAGGAGAACTATGTTACCAAAATCAAGCAAGTACAAAAATTTAAATATCTGTGAAGTGTGTTAATAAAAGACAAAAATGCGATATGGAAATCTGAAGGCGCATAGATCCCTCCAAATTGTGTGTCGCCTTGACGTGGTAAGACGCCTTGCGGGCTTCAACCACCCACAGAGCTATGTAAGTGGAAGCTTCGGACCTTAGCAGGTCCAACCAAGATGTGTGGGGTAGGAGCCACTTAAAACCTAGCTTCTTACAGACACCACTACGTCCTCCAAGATGGGGGTTGTACAATAAGCTAACAACGTACTCACTTAAAACCTAGCTTGTTACAGAGACCTCAACGATATTTTCAAACAACGACATTGTCGATGAAGAGTCCTCCAAAGTGGAGCGTATGACACGTGCTGGTAAAAATCCCCCGGGAGGGCAGCTGGCACAATATGGACCGAGCTGAAAAAGATCACCCGGAACCGCGTCCGTTGGAGAGATGTTGTTGCGGCCCTAAGGAATAGGGATACAAGGAATTAAGAGAGATAATGAAATGAATGAGAATTGGGATAGATAAAGATGCCTTCCAAAACCTAAGAAAAGTATTAAGAAAAAGGAAAATTTCGTTACAAAGAAATCGGTACAGAAGTGTTATGTAATATCGGTCCTTGTATATGCAATTGAATGTTGGACAATCTTTTCCACAGATGAAGAAAAGTCACGAAGAAATAGAAATATTGTTCTACTGAAGGATACTGAGAATATTTTGGGTTGGACATGTGAACAACAACAAAGTTTTAAAAGAAATGGCCAGAAAAAAGGAGACTTATGCTTAGAATCAGAAAAAAAAGACAATTGAAATTTCTAGGGCAGATAATGAGGAAAGACGGTATAGAAAATTTGACATTCCCAGGGCAGAATGATGGCAAGAGGGTCACAGGAAAACAGAGAATAATCTACTTAACGAATTTGTGCAAACCGATGGCAGAATGAGCTAAAAGCTACAAATGATAGGAAGCTGTGGAGAACCTTGATCGCCCAAGTCCTGAAGGGACACGGTAGAAGAAGAAAATATCTCGTTTTCTTTCTCATCTTACCCGTTTTATATGACCTTTCTTTGTGAATTGTTCACCGAGACAAATTAAAACGATGACACGAGGAAGAGAAGCTCAACCACACAATGGCGGACCGCATTGTAATCGGGGGTCGGATAGGCGCATGCGACGCTGTCATAACCGGTTACGCTACACGACGTATCTGTCCATCTAGATACGAGATCATTGATTCGCGTGTAGGTATGCCTGTCCTCGTGCAGAAGCCCCTCTCAGCGAAACATTTCTCTATTTTGATCGATATCTACTGTGTTGGGGAGAAAGACGTACTTGAGCTGAAGATTATATTACACCTTAGCCTCAATTTAGTCTTTCGCATATTCATGTGCATCTATTATTACATGTATTTATATTATTATATATATATATATATATATATATATATATATATATATATATATATATATATATATATATATAAATTATAATATATATATATATATATTGTAATATATATATTGTAATAAATATATATATATATAAATTATATATATATATAGTAATATATATTATAATATACATATATATATATAAATTATAATATATATATATATAGTAATATATATTATATATATATATATATATATATATATATATAAATTATATATATATATATATATATATATATATATATATATATATATATATATATATATTATATATATATATTGAACAATAAAAATTATTAAAAATTAAAATCGTCAGACACACTGGGTTGTATATAAATATTCTTTCGTGTTTTTATTATTATTTCATTTATCACCTTGACTAGTTTCTGATCAACATGGCCATCATCAGGAGAAAAAATTTTCTGCTTGCTGGTAGCAGTGAACTACTAGTATTATAATATATATATATATATATATATATATATATATATATATATATATATATATATATATATATATATATATATTATTCTATGAAACAATGCTTCCCTGTTTCGCTTCCCACAGTTCAAATTACCCACATTCAAACGCCCAAAATAATAATAGTTACAAAATGCAAGTATAGTTATGTTACTAATTCAGGTAAGCAAATGACAAGCAATATAGTGATTATTTTAATTAAAAGTGACAACTGTCTATATCTCTGAGATGAGGTATCATGATTACTTGTATTATTTACATTATTCAGTCTGTTGTGCTCATCTTCACTGTCATATTCACGACATTTCGTTTACATGCAGACACTTCAAACTTTGTACTTTGAGTTAACATTAATAAGAACTGAAAAACATTATTTAGGTAAGAAAATCAGGTACTGAAAATTGTAATTAAAAATAAGAAAATTTGCGCTGGGTATTATATGCCCATGGTTAGTGTTCTAGGGTTAATGATTAATTCTCTAGTTATCAAAACATATGAGATCGTAGTTTAAAAGTGTTACTTATGAGTCCGCATGTTTTATGAAAGCCAACTCCTCACGGCCCAATAATGTCTTCGTTCCGGAATGAGAAGCAACGATTGCATATACCTGGTGTAGCAGCAAAATTGTCCAAATCGTGTAACAGTATAATTATCCATCCCACAAAATGTTTAATATCTAAAAAACGGCTAATCTAATTAAGTTTCTTTTTTCCACTTTTTCAGATCCGGCGTTTAGCCATCTTGACACCATTTGCCGTGAGAATCACAGAAGAACCCTTTGAGTTATTCAACTAGAAAGATAGCAGGTTAAAATCGTTTTGTGTCAGCGCCCAACTCTCTTCCGAAGTTATCGTTCAGGGCCTTCAGTAATGGTACCAACTTCCATCTTCAAAGTCCATTCAAGAACTATCCAGAGAACGGTGAATAAGTTTAAAAAAGAGGGAACAGTAGAGAGGAGAACTAGATCAGGAGGTCACAACAGGGAGAGGGATCATCATTTCAACTTAAAGCTAAAGATATTAATTAGAAAAGATCCAACTCAATCCATATAACGTTTGGCACGTGAGAGAGTAGTTTCAGCTATGACAGTCCAAAGAACAGTGAAAGAAAGAGTTGAAAATGAAATTGTATGTGAAACGTGTGAGGCACCTTGTTACTCCAGGACAGAAAGTTAGAAGGTTAGAGAGGGCAAAGATCATGGACCGGGCAGTGCGTATTTTGACTCAGTGTAATAATTGAACTGTACTAAAATTAAGAACTAAACGATAATGCCTAGTCATGGGCAGTGAAAGGGTAATAATCTACCCCCGTAGATTAAAAAAAAGGGTTCAGTTCAGAATTCTCTGTAGGGTACACAGATCGATATACACCTGTGGAAAGCCGGAGACAACAACGACTGAAAGGTTACAAAGATGAGGACAATAGTCCGAATATAACTAATGTAAATAGCAGAAAAGAATTTAACTCTCTCGCAAGACCAAGTAATTGATTTTAAGCTCTGTCAAGGCTGGAGGGTGAAGACTGTGTAGCCCCAGCCTAGATATGGCAGCAATACTCCATTTTGGGTTGTCAATTGATACTGTAAAGCATCTCAAAAGAAGTCTATTAGATTTTGGTGTAGTCGAAGGAGAAGAGAGTTCTTTTTTAGATTAGCTAAACAGATATACGCCTGATGAAGGCTGGAGCACACAACTGCGGAAACGTTGTGAAAAAACAAAGAAAGAAAAATGAAAACAATAGTCCGAATAAAACTAATGTAAATAGTAGACAAGAAGTTATCGCTCACTAGACCGAGTAAATGATTTAAAGCATAACATAAATGGAGTATATCTGGGTTGGGTAACATTAAATGGAGTATATCTGGGCTGGGTAGCATTAAATGGCGTATATCTGGGCTGGGTAGCCCCAGCCGTGATATACTTCATTTTTTGTCCTACACTGACTCTTGTAAATATAACGCATACCAGGTGATGTCAAATGCATTTTGGAATGGTACAAGAGGTAGACCTTGAGCTTGATTACGAGAATAACTTGTTAATGAGGAAGATTATATAGAATTAATTTAATTTATCACTTGATAGCAAAAATCTTAAATTTTCTATGTAAATTAAGGAAAGGACGCTGTTACCAACGTTTCCATCGAAATGCATCATATATGTTTTTCTATCTCTTCTTATAATATGGGCTTGAAAATAGATTCTGTGTGCACGTCTGCGTTTATAGACGTTTTTGGATTTAGGAGTTGAAGCAATGTGTGTTTGGCATTCTAGACTTTCAGAGACACGGTCACACGGCAAATAAAGATGACGTTTAAAGATGGTGAATATGAGATGATCAGATGTGAGTAGGAACGCTGATTTGTGTAAAGAAGAAGAAGAAGAAGAAGAAGAAGAAGAAGAAGAAGAAGAAGAAGAAGAAAAAGAAGGAAACTATAGTAGGGGAGAGACCGCAAGAGTAAAATAGGGAAGAAAAAAAGGAGAATGAAAACGAACAGTAGAGTAACCAGAAGATGAAATGGCACGAAAGAAAGAAAGAAAGAAAAGAAAAGAAAGAAAGAAAGAAAGAAAGAAAGAAAAAGAAGAAGAATAGATGTTGAAGAGACCGTAAAACTAAAAAAAGGAAGAGAAAAGGGGAGAATGAAAAAGAATAGAACATTAATAAGAAAAGACGCGGGAGGAAGCAAAAGAAAGAAAGAAACGAAACGAAGAAGAAGAAGAAGAAGAAGAAGAAGAAGAAGAAGAAGAAGAAGAAGAAGAAGAAGAACTGTGGTTGTGGAAAGAATACAAGACTAAAAGTGGGAAGAGAAAGAAGAGGGGATAAAAATGACTAGAAGAGTAACAAGAGGAAAAATGGCACGAGAGAAAGAAAGAAAGAAAGAATGAAAGAAAGAAAGAAAGAAAAGAAAAGAAAGAATGAAAGAAAGAAAGAAAGAAAAAGAAGAAGAGATAGATGTCTGACAAGCATATAAACAATTACAAAAAAAACACCCAAAAACAATCTGACAAACAATAAGAACAAAACATAAATGGGTAGGAGACGAAGAAAACGAAGCCACCTTCGCCCCACCTTCGCCCCACCTATATTTACGGAAAGGGAAGCCTTTCGAATCTCCTCACCACAGCAAAATCATATGCATTGCTTACTGCTAAGTATGAGATCCTTATCCTAACCCAGACCCCTAGGAAGCTTACCCCGGTAACATTTCTTCTCTCATTAACTCTTTTACTTCCCCCTGCTGCTTCACCTCGATTCTCTAGTTTCTTAACTATCTATTTGGTCTCAGTTTCGCCTACGTCCCCTGTTAACAAACATGAAATAATTTATGATTTAAAGCTGCCAAAATATCACCAACTGCACGGTGCGATTGATAAATTGTGTTCTAAATTATGCAAAAATGAAAATAATGACATTTCATTTTAAACGATATATTTACCAAAATCACACAAAAATATCTTTAAATACTAAAGTGTAAATTTATTCAATAAAATCGCCATTGGCTTCAACCACTGCCTCCAGACAACTTTGGAATCTCCTGCATCTAATCTCGACGGTCTCCTTGTTTAAATTGGTGAATGTTTCCATAATCCTTGCCTTCAGTTCATCTTTGATTTTAAAAAGAGTTTGTTGGTCTCTCACTTAACTGCACCCCACACATAATAATCAAGGGGGTCGTAGTCTATGGAGTTGGATGGTCAGATTTAAGAAGTGATGTGGTCGCGGAAATTGTCTGACAGACATAACTGGGTTATCCTGGTTGTGTGTCATGGTGCAGAGTCCTGTTGCCAGACATTGAGTCTTCAAGCAGCAACCCTCTTGACCCTGGACAGAACCACAACCTCGAGACACACGATCGAGGCCTTTGTGTTGAGTCTGTGGCCCAATAAAATTTCCCGAGCTGCCGTACCTTCGTAATCAGCATTACACCCATCCAACTCCTTCCGGATTCTCTGCAATGTCCTCACATCGACACCCAAATACTAAGAAGAGTTTTTATGGGAGCTTTCAGTGCGAATGCTAAGTAGTACAGCATGCCGTTTCCAAATTTCTGTCGTAATGGGCCAAGGTGATCATTTTCTCACAGACGGTGCCCAACTGACCCTACTATACTGTGCAGTCGACAATAGAAGAAGAAGAAGAAGAAGAAGAAGAAGAAGAAGGACTGAGAAGAAGAAGAAGAAGAAGAAGAAGAAGAAGAAGAAGCAGGACTGAGAAGAAGAAGAAGAAGAAGAAGAAGAAGAAGAAGAAGAAGTACTGAGAAGAAGAAGAAGAAGAAGAAGAAGAAGAAGGACTGAGAAGAAGAAGAAGAAGAAGAAGAAGAAGAAGAAGGACTGAGAAGAAGAAGAAGAAGAAGAAGAAGGACTGAGAAGAAGAAGAAGAAGAAGAAGAAGAAGGACTGAGAAGAAGAAGAAGAAGAAGAAGGACTGAGAAGAAGAAGAAGAAGAAGAAGAAGGACTGAGAAGAAGAAGAAGAAGAAGAAGAAGAAGAACAACAACAACAACAACAACAACAGCAGCAGCAACAACAACAACAACAACAACAACTGTGGTTGTGGAAAGAACAAAAGACTAAGAAAGAAAGAATTGATGTTGGGGAGAGACCGTAAGACTAAAACAGAGAAGAGGGGAGAATGGAAAAGAATAGAATATAAATAATAAGAAAAGACGCGGGAGGAAGCAAAAGAAAGAAAGAAACGAAACGAAGAAGAAGAAGAAGAAGAAGAAGAAGAAGAAGAAGAAGAAGAAGAAGAAGAAGAAGAAGAACTGACTGTGGTTGTGGAAAGAATACAAAACTAAAAGTGGTAAGAGATAGAAGGTGGAATAAAAATGAATAGAAGAGTAACAAGAGGGAAAATGGCACGAGAGAAAGAAAGAAAGAAAGAAAAAACGCGCATGCGCAAAAATAAAATATATAATGGCGACAATTTACCCATCACACTCTTATCTCTTCAGCTTCTTCCTAATTAATATAGGATTGCCGCACAATTGTAAATAGGTCTAGGCGCATTTAGTTTGAAACTAATTTGTTCAAAAAAAAAATTGATTTTGATAGTATTGCGGCAATTGACTGTTTTTTGTTTTTTTAACCAACGAGAATTAAAAAGAAACAAAACTAGTCAATTTTCACTATACTAGTGAAATCAATCGAGTTTTATTTTTTAAATGAAATTAATTTAAACTAAACTGACCACAATTTTGACATAAGAATGCTACTCTGATCAAAGGAGAAAGCAACTCACTACGACGAACATTTTTAGAGAATGCCTTGATTGCAAGGTGTTCTACAGTAAATTTGCGCCCGGGCATTTACAACATTTCACCATTCCTGACAGATCTTCTATTATCACAATATGGGATATTTAATAACAAAAGTGATGGAAAGAAGAAGATAAATAATCTAAAATAAATCGACTTAAATAGAGCTCACCCCATTGCAATTGGCTGTTGGTCAACTTCCAATCAAATGCGTGATAGAGGGGTATGGTTTGCCTAATATAAGTCAGTGTCTGCAGGCTGTTAATTTGGATGGCGGGCGTATCAGAGACTGATCACCTCTGACGGGGTCGATTTGGTGAGGGGAAGTATGATGTTTGAAAGACCCGAAACTGCCCAATGACACAATTCAGAACATTAATGACGACGCTCCCGAGCGCTAAAGAACGTGTATTCAAAGTAATATAAAATAAAATAAAAATTCCCAGTATCCCTCGTTCGTGCGCACGTGTAATGGCAATAATATAACAAATTTAGTCTGATGAAGGCCTAAAGCTCGAAATGCGTCACACGAAAACATTTTCAACTTCATACATTTAACACCCCCCTTGATATATAAATATTTATATACCGTTATCTAATTACAAAAAATTGAAAACAGTCTCATTTTAACAAGAACAAAATGGTTTTGAAAAATGCATGCTTCATGTTCTGAATATAGTATAAAAATTCACTGAATTTCTGCTATGTAATAGTTCGTTATACGAATCAGACTGCATAGCATTTGATGATTGAGTACCCTCCGTCAATGTTATCCGTTCTCTTCAGAAGATTCCACAACTTTCCAAGATCGGTATCTGTCTATATTTCTGAGATGAGATTTTATGTACACTATTTACATTATTCGGACTATTGTCCTAATCTTTGTCACCATATTCATCACGACATTTCTAAGAAGGCCGGAGCGTACAACGGCCGAAACGTTGTGATAAATATGGCGACAAAGATGAAGACAATGGTCCGAATAATGTAAATAGTGTACATAATACATCATCTCAGAAATATAGACAGATACTGAAGAAGGCCGGATTGTACAACGGCCGAAACGTTGTAATAAATATGGCGACAAAGATCAGGACAATAGTCCGAATAATATAAATAGTGTACATAATACATCATCTCAGAAATATAGACAGATACTGAAGAAGACCGGAGCGTACAACGGCCGAAACTTTGTGATAAATATGGCGACAAAGATCAAGACAATAATCCTAATGATGTAAATAGTTTACATAATAAATCATCTCAGAAATATAGACAGATACTGAAGAAGGCCAGATCGTACAACGGCCGAAATGTTGTGATAGATATGGCGACATATATGAGGACAATAGTCCGAATAATGTAAATAGTGTTCCCAAGATCGGGCGAACGCTCTGGCGACTTTGTTAAACAAGGCATTTTATTTAGATATTTTATTTTCTGTCTATTTACACGGCGGTACTGGGCGAACGAGCGACAAGGCGTAGTGGGTTATCCAGATAAACTCAACGGCCTAGGGTACGGACCATGGACGACCGATACCATATTCCGTTGTCTTCGGCTGTCGGTGAAGAGCTTGAAGACGAGATGTGCGCCGGCAAGTTATTTGAAAGCCCTCTGAATAGGATTATGAGGAAGAGGAATCAAAGCAATACCGTTAAGCATCGGTCGTATCCCGGATCAAAAACGGACGCGCTGTCACATTGACTCTCTCCAGGATGGGCGGAACAAAAAATGGGCGACTCGAGTGAGAAACACCATCAAGTTATCAACGCAGGGTACAACTATCAGAATATGGAAAGTTCGCATTCTCTATGCATTTAAAGAAAGACTGGGCAGACATTACAATGCCGGAACATTTGAGAGCCACCGACAGCAGATCTAACTGGAGGACGTTGTCTGTTTTATCTGTCATCAGTCTCCACCCCACCCCGACGATTGAAGATGATGATGATGCGGTAGAAAATTATCGTGCATGAACCTCGCCTTGTTTATGAAAGCGCTTCGTTCTTCTTCAACGATGGCTCTACGTGTGCCTTCAAACGTTCAATATATGTGTTCGCTGTCTGACAATCATAAATTTTACCAATTGTGCACCAATTCACCAGCTACAATGCCAACCAAATACATCACTCCATATACGCTATTTTCAACTTCAACTCAGATACACGGCAAATATCTACGTTATACAGTCCAGGCTCGAAGAAGTCCAAGATCCCCCATGAAAAATTCAATTGCATCTGCCCATCAGATTTATCAGTCCTAGCGATGTTTTGCGAGTTGCGTGGCTGTACAATATTTCTCTTTATACGTCAAATCACGAGTGGCCTGACGATTGCGTCTAGCAGGAAACAGACTGTCGCCTCTAAGTGTTGACTTCTGTATTCACTTTTATATTCACTTTTTTATATATATATATATATATATATATATATATATATATATATATATATATATATTACTTAATATGAATATATTTCTTAATATATATAAATATATATCTTAATATATATCAGGTCATCCCATAAGTTCTGTCCGAATTTTAACTTTTTTTAAAATGAACGAAATTTAAAGAGTATTTTATAATGGAGCTGAACATTATTTTTATGTTTAGATGCATTTAGACTGATTAAACTTTATTTCAGAGAACAATAAAATTAAATTTTGTTTGATTAAAACACTGCTAACATGGAAGTACCCAAGAATCATTTGAGGCACATAATGCTTTATGAGTTCAAGAAAGGAAACTCAGCAGCCAAAGTGGCTAGAAACATTCACTCAGTTTATGGAGAGGAATGTGTGAATGAAAGAACTTGCAGAAGATGGTTTTCAAAATTTAGAGGTGGAGATTTCACCCTTGAAGATGAAGATCGAACCGGACGTCCAGTTGAGTTTGATGAAAAGCTTCTTGGAGCAGCCCTTGAAAAAAATCCTGCTTTATCAGTTGAGAAATTGGCAGTGGTTCTCAGTTCAAACCAACAAAATGGGTGCCTCATGAAATGTCTGAAAACAACCTCAAATCCCGAGTTTACGTCTGCTCTTCTCTCCATTCTCGCCAACTTGTTTCACCCTTTTTGGATAGACTTTTGACTGGCGACGAAAAATGGATCTTTTATCGAAATGTTAAGCGTCGTAGACAGTGACTTAAGTAAAGGGGAAGGACCCCAGCCACAGCCGAGAAGAGAACTTCATGGGCAAAAGGTTCTTCTTTGAATCTGGTGGAATCGCCAAGGAATAATCCACTTTGAATTCTTACCACATAATGCAACAATTAATGCTCAAATATACTGTCAGCAATTAGAGCGTTTGAACCAAGCTTTGAAGGAAAAAAGACCTGCTCTCGGCAATCGAAAAGAGGTGATGTTTCATCAAGACAATGCGCGACCCCACACAGCAAGAATCACGTCACAAAAGATCGAAGAACTTGGTTGGGAGAAAATTCCTCATCCACTTTATTCTCCTGATCTTGCTTCTTCAGACTACCATTTGTTTCGTAGCTTACAGAATCATTTGGAAGAAACAGCTTTTGTAACACAGGAAGAGGTTAAAACTGACATTTATGAGTTCTTCGAATCAAAGCCAAAAGAATTTTACAGTAATGGAATTAGTAAGCTTGTTAATAGATGGAAGGAAGTCATAGATAATCAGGGAAAATACATTGTTGATTGAATCTGTAATTAAATGTAACATTTGGTCACTTGTTTTTTTATTCAAAATTCGGACAGAACTTATGGGATGACTTGAGATATATATATATATATATATATATATATATATATATATATATATATATATATATATATATATATATATATATATATATATATATTTCTTAATATATATTTATATATTAACTTAATATAAATACATTTCTTATATATATATATATATATATATATATATATATAAATATAAAACTTATATTTCTTAAATATAAATAAAAATATATATATATATATATATATATATATATATATATATATATATATATATATATATAAAGCACCACTTAACACCACCTGATGAGATGCTATGATAGGCATCGAAGCATGGATGCATTGATGTAGTCGTTTACATATGTTCAAATGTAATATCTTTTAATAAAAAGAATATATATGTATATGCCTGTTTGTGTATTCTTATTATATATATTCTATATTATGTATATATATAATATTCATATATATATATATATATATATATATATATATATATATATATATATATATATAAATATTTATTTAAAAATATGATTCAACACTCTACATAAGAGTTTTCATGTTTCAAAACAAGAGCCGAAAACTTCTATATAATTATTTGAATTAAATTACTCCTATGTAGCGTGTTGGAATCATATTTTTAAATAAATAATTATATTTATACTCTACTTGTGTATCGAGCACTATTTTTTAAAAATAATAACAAAAATACTAAAGAACTTTGGATTATTTACCTAACGAGTTCTTTCCTATTTTCTATATATTTTTACTTACACACACACACACACACACACACACACACACACACACACACACACACATATATATATATATATATATATATATATATAATATTGAAATTAATTATCGTATTTGCCGGCCTATTAGACGCACACAGGCATTGGAATCACTCAGATTTTGACATGAAATATTTACGAAAAACTAATGCTTAGACCACAACTAAAAATATGCGTGTGTGTGTATTCTTATTATATATATATTCTATATTACGTATATATGTAATATATATATGATATATATATATATATATATATATATATATATATATATATATATATATAATGAAAATTAATTATCGTTGTATTTTGGCCTATTGGACGCACACAGGCATTGGAATCACTCAGATTTTGACATGCAATATTTACGAAAAAGTAATGCTTACACCACAACTAAAACTAAAAATTATAATTTTAACTTAATGTGACATTCTCACTAGTCATGAAGAAACCTATACAATATTAGCATAAATTTTGCTACTGGTTCTTTTTGTGTTAGAAGTGAAGTAAGTTTTAATTAATTTTTGGTAAAGAAGAATCTTAGTACATTTTAACATGCACTTATTGAAAATACATCTGCACATACAGTAAATTCATATTAGCTATAAAGAAATTCACTGGTATCATAGCAGAAATAAGTTTCTTGTTGGTAAATAAGTCCTGTACCATGCAGAAAAGCAAATTCCTGTATGTATATATCTCAACAAAAAACACACACAAAGCAAGCAGCAATATACCAGTCAAGGGAAATAATTCCGTAAAATATTGTACAATTGCATGAATTTCTTTATTTATAAGGTGCATTTTTCGGGGATATCTTTATTTATATCCTGTTCTTTCACTTCGATGTGTCCTAGGTTCAGGGCAATGCTCTATGTATGCAGAAATTCCTGGTGAACCCCATGACTCTCTCTGTGTTGGACGCAGGGTAATCCTGGGCTCATTTTCGTCCAATTGGCGCACAAATTTATAAAGATGTTGCGAATAATCTTTTTTCAGATAAGGATGAAATTCCGACAGAAAGTTCGTTTCGTAAGAAATATGTTCCAAGCTTTGGACATTTTGAAGCAGGTAGAATGCGTCAATCAAAATATAGCTGTCACAGCACTATTTGCCTATGTCACAACACTCACTGGTTCTACGAAACTTACCAATTGTCTTTATCTATCCTGATGATGACTTAAGAATTCCAAAGCATGGAACATATTTCTTCCGAAGTCGATCAGTAAAACTAATCAACCCAAAATGTTAGGTTGTCTTTCACACGACAGGACACGACCCAAAAGCCGAAAGAATTTGTCTATGGTGTCAATCCAAATATAGACATTTCACATATCCCCTCTCTCTAACTATTTTTTTTCTTTTCTTCTCACTATATTTACTTGTCTCTCTTCATCTACAATATCTTTCTTCACTCTCTCTTTCTCGTTCTCTACTACTGCCATTTCTTCCTCTTATTTCTTTCCGTTTCGAAATTCTCGCTCACCACTCTCCGTCTCTCACTGTCTCCCTCTCCCCCTCTCTCTCTCCCCAGTCATCTTGTCATTGTCTCATCTCAGTATCTCTCTCTCTCTCCCCAAACATCTTTTTTTCTTGTCATTGTCTCATCTTTACTATGCCTCATTTTCTTTTTATCTCCTCGCTTGCATTCATTACTCCCTCACTATCTCTCTCTCTCTCACACACACACACACACAGACGCACACACACACACACGCATACACACACACATACACACACGCGCGCATTTCACTCCCGTCTCCCTCTTCGTTTTTCTTTTTTTCTTCATCTTTTCAATCTCGACCCGACCCTGTTGTAAATGTGTTTGTTGGGTCTCGAGACAAGGGCCCATCGACATTCCCTTTTTACCCTTTTTCTGAGGCGCTGAATTGCCAAAATAGTCATCTACAGAAAGAATGGAAGCGTCAAATTCCTAAAATAATGTGGGTGACATTATATGGGTAGGGGTCGACTGAATAGCCACAGGGGGTCAGGGGTGCTCCATGGTTTCAGAATAGTGAAGGGGAGGCCGGCGTGTTGTTACGGCGATCAAGATGGAAAGGCAGTTACGTACATAGGTGTACGAGATGTTATCACATTTATGTTATTGTGTGTGTCTGTGCGTTTGTATGTCTGTGTGTGTGTGTGTGCAAGAGAGAGGAATAGACAGACATACAGCTTACGTTTGGGTGTTGTTATATAGGTTTTATATATATGTACATTATACTTATATATATTATATATTATATTATATATATAACATATATAATAATAATAATATATATATATTATAATAATTATATATATGATAATATAAAAATAATATATATGATAATATATATATATATATATATATATATATATATATATATATATATATATACCAGCAAATAGAAAATTATTTTTCTACTGATGATGGCCATGTTGGCTGAAACTAGTCGAGGAATCTATATGAAGTAATAATAAAAACAAAGGAATATTAATATAAAACCGGTGTGTCTGAAGATTTTGATTTTTAATATTTTTTATTGTGCAATATATATATATATATATATATATATATATATATATATATATATTTTATATGAATAGTAAACCAATTTCAGAGGTCAGGCAGAGATGTTGGAATTATAGAGATGGAGTTGACTTTAAAAGGACCGAGAAAACCAATCCTAAACAGGAAACAAGGTATAACTTCTACTCCTGTTCAAAAGACCAGTGAGGAGTATGAACCGGGCGATAGACAAGCCTATCTGCTCATTTTCTGGAATATAAGGTTACATTTAGCTTAAATTCATGAAATCGTGAAACCATAGAGGAAAAGATATCTGACCAATCACTATGAAAATATTTACGAAGTTGCGTTGCAACGGTAGGAAAGTGACTGAACCCGAGATGCAAGATCAGGATCAATAAAATTACAGCTACTTCTTTGGATTTCATCAGGAATCTGTAAATACACAGAAAATGCATCAGTCCAGATGTGACAGCAATATTTAATGCATGGATGAATGGTAAGAAAGACTCTGGCGAGAAAACAGACACAGTGAACCAACCTTCCCAGCAGATGACCTCGGAATAGATTCAATATAATCTTTCCACTTCATGTCAGTTGAAAACATGTCAGCCTGAGAGGGCGCAATGTGTCGCTCTTCCAGAGGTTAGCATCAGTCATTACTTCGAAATCGAATCATAACCACCAAACAGCCTGTATATCCATTCCACGAAGTTGTTCCTTGCAGATTAACCGCAGATTCTCGATTGGATTTAAATCAGGATAGTTTCCAGGCCAGTTTGTAGCACTTTTATTTGCTCACGAGTAAAGCTTGCCAGTGTATTCGTGCAGTGTTAAAATTTTCGTACGCTTCCTTGGAGTAACATCCATGGCATAAAATGGACAACTAATCAACAGTCGAGACAATAGTGTCTGTGCGTGATAAAAATCTGAAGCAATCACGGATGACGCAATATTTTTCAAAGCCAAACAAGTTTCGTCATACACCCGAAAATAAATTCATATTACTGCACACCACTGCAAATGGCATAATCTTAGACAAAAATAGAAAACGATTACACCCTGTCACTCCAGTGGGTCTAAAACTGACTGTATACTGAAAGAAACGTAAATAAAGCGGTTATTTCAATTAATTTGCACAAGGGTGTACGTCTCGGGTTAGCTTTGTCATTTATACTGGGTGTGGCAGAAATCCCGTTCAAAGTTGCTCTCTAATTTTAAGTATAGTGTTACTTTTTTTCTACGGCAGAGATAGGGTTACCACCAGCACCACCTTTCAAGACATTATCGTTGCATTTTACTTTTAGCACCTGTCTTGAAACACAAATATCATCCTGGAATTCTGAATAACACTGGTATGGAATTGGCACTTTCCAGTACAAGACTAGTTGTGTGAGATTACGATAATCTTTTGCTGTGCTTTTGGAAAGATGTGAGGAACAGATTTTTTTTTCTTTCTGTATTCCACGTTGCAATAGGACAGGTCGATTTTGGAACTATGGTATTGCACTCAATTTGAAAATAAGGTTTTGACACTGGAAATAAAGATACAAAATACTTTTTTTTTCAAATACTTACCGTTTTTGTGGAAACGAGTTTCAAAGATTAAGTTGAGGTTCAAAATGGTAGCGTTGGAATTTTATTCCGATGATCAGTGAAAATCTTCTCGCACTGACTTATAAAATTTATAATTTACTGTACATTTACAAATTGTATATGAAAAGATGCATGGCACAAGCACATTATTACTAAATCACTGTGCCATCAAATTAGACCTTCATTTACTTTAAAGAGAAATTATACTAAACAATTTATCTATATTATGATGTAATATGTTATACAGTGCATCTAAATTTTTATCTAAATTTTATTAATTATGATCTAACAAATTCATTGAGTAGACTCTTTTCTAATGTTTCATACTTATTTTTACTTATATGTAAAACTTGAAAACGATAAACAAAAGAAATTTAGAGAAGTAAAGAAGGGAATGAAAATGAATAAAAAAAAGAAGTAAAAGTCATGATGACGTCTCCTATAACCCCATGAGGGTCGTAGGGGCAGCACGCGTAATGCAGTTTTACGCTAGGTCGATTTTTGAAACTTAGTATTGCAGTCAATTTGAAAGTTGGGGTTTGACAGGATTAATAACGACACAAAATATATTTTTCCAAATCCTTATCATATTTTAAGGAAACGCGTTTAACGATTAAGTTTACGTTCAGAATTGCAGCTTTGGAATTTCATTCTGGTCATCAGTGAAATCTTTATAGCACAGACTTACAAACTTTATAATTTACTGAAGATTCCCAAATTGTAGATATTTACTCAACACCTCCACCCCACGCGGTCAGGTTGTGACACAAGGTCGGTTTAATGTGGGGAGCCCGAGCGCGTACACCCGGGCAAGGAACAAAAATCCCCCGAGCCTCCGCAACCGTTGGTTGCGCTGGCCTCGGTGCGTGCACCGATCCTTCTCTCTAGTGCAGTGAGAAGGCGCGGTCTTGGACAGCTGTTCCCCAGGGCCGGCACCTCTCCGTATAATTTTCCTCAGTTGTGACTCTGTCCTTTCACAGAGTCGCCACTGAGTCCACTCTGAGAGATGATAAGTAGACGTAAAAGTACTCAAAAAGAGTAATTTAAATTGTATATGGACAAGATGTATGGTACAATCCCATTATTACTAAATCATTGTGCCATCAGATAAGACCTTCATTTACTTCAAAGGGAAATTATACTGAATAATTTAGCTACATTATGATTTTATATATTATACTGTGCAGTAGTTTTAGTGTGATTTTCAATAAACAATACAGTTTTAAAACATTTTGTCGTATAATTGGTGCCCGGCAGTATTATGGTGTTATATATACTTTTATCTAATTTTTGTTTTTTGTTTTAGCAATTATGATATAACAAATGATTTAACAAATCTTATTCACTGGGTAACCTTTTTTATAATTTTTTACACGGGTTTTACTTATGAAATACTGTAAAAGAAATTGCATTTTGTGCTTGTGATAATTCCTAATTAAAATTTTGGTTTGAATATATTTTCCATTCAATGTATGTAATACAAAAGATATTAACTTTATTTGGATTTATTCTTGAAATAGTAAAATTTTGAACTCAGTTTGCGTCCTGGGTAAGACGTTAAACTACGTCCAGCGGCAAGGCCTCTGACCCGGAGGTTTCGAGGAGCGTGGAACCACCTCTTAATTGCTTGTGTTCCCAGGTCCACACTGATCCGAGGTGGTAGCACCTGTTAGGGTCCCAGCTATGGGCAAATAGTTAACTATTACTATCAATACTTTTTTGAAAAAAATTATTACCAGCTATACAATTTTGAAGGAAATATATTAGCAGAAACAGATTTTTTACAAAACAAAATATTACCAGCAGTAAAAAAAATGTTGTCTGCATTAAATAATCCATTGAGGTTGATATGCTGTAAAACAAAATAAAGCAAAGAAATCTAAACCAAAGAATACATATTCTATTCATACGAATCTATCCTAAAAATGTTGTCGGCATTAAATAACCCATTGAGGTTGATATGCCGTAAAACAAAATAAACCAAGCCAAATCAGTTTGTAAGCAAAAACCTGTGGAAATTAGGTACTTTTTTTTTAGAGTATCTTTAAAATTAAATGCTCAAAAATTAGTAAAAGCTATGAATTTAATTTTTGGTTTTAACACTTATCGTGAGGAAGCACGGTGGAGTAATGGATAGAGGACTGGATTGAGGAATAGGAGAGCCGAGTTCGATTTCCAGTCGAAATCATAACATTCACTTATGTGCTTATACCCTTGAGAAAGGTATGAATCCTCTTCTTCTCTCTCCCAGCGGAAAAGACTGGGTTCCCTTGCTGTGAATGGCAGCTTGTCTACCGCAGAAACAAGTGGCAACCTACTGCTGGAAAAAAATCTGCCTCCTCGACACTCATGTTTCGAAAGTGTGTATTAATTTAATCACTTGAAATTCAGTAGTAATTATTAGTCCTACTCTACCTTATAGTACTTCTAATTGAATTTTTTTTAAGCGTTTCACCCCTAGCAAGGCGGGAAGCCATTAGCACGCAAGGGGTTACAGAGAGTTGGATCGAGAGCAAATAGGAGTGATAGAGGAAAGGATGAAGAGAAGGATAGGGGATAGATCAAGACATCTGAAGATGTCGATTGACATTACATTTGAATAGCTGGAGATTATAGAAATACTTAAAGTATTGCTTGTTACTATTTTTACTTGTACTGTTTCGGTGAAATGTCCGTTGGCTAAATAAAGGTTCGGCCAAATGCCCGGCCACGTTCCGTGTCGATAACAACAAGAATTCAAAATTGAATATGGTTAGAATCGAACCCGTGTCTCATGTTCAGATAACGAACCTTCAAAGCTCTCGGGGTCATTGCACCCAAAACTGGGCCACACAAATGGCGATTTTCTAAGTGGAGCTTAGAGGTGATACAAAGCCGAAAATATGATCAACCCAGCGAGAATCGAACTCACGATTCAGCCATAATTGCTGCAGCGAAACGAGAAGTTTGCTCACCATTACAATACGTCGAAATGCACAGGGCCACACACATGAACTGGAACAGGACTTTTGCTTTTATTTTAGCTGAAAATACAAGCCGAGAAAACAAACCGACCACGAAGCTATTTGCGGTCGTAATATATATAAGTGAACTTCAGAGAACGCTGATGTGATGTTCAACTGTCAAAAAAATTACCTTTGCAGCTGACAAAAGAGAAAAAAAAACAAGAATAATTTATTTTTTTATTGTTTCGGTTATTCGCTTTGTCTTGAAAAAGAATCATTTTGTACTCACGATTTCCCCTTCCGTGTACCCCGAAATATCTGCACCTGTGCGTCGTCTTTAAATCGGCCATTTGCCTTCCATGTCTCGGTATTTGGCAGTTTCGCATCGTCATTTGTTTTGGCGGTAAATCTTTTCAGCTCATCGGCATCTCGCTCTCAGACATTTAAAGCTTTTCCCAATTATGTCTTCTTTCAGGAGTTACATATTTTGTTTCGTTTTGTTTTTTGTCTGTTATTTGTTGCCTTTTTTGCCCCTTAACAGATTTAAAATCTTTTTTCTTTCATTTGATTTTCCATTTAAATCCACTCAGAATTACTACTTCTTTTTCTTCTTCTTCTTCTTCTGATTCTTCGTCTCCTTCTCCTCCATCTCTTCTTCCTTCTTCTTTTCCACTTCCTCTTTCTTCTTCTTCTTCTTCTGATTCTTCGTCCTCTTCTCCTCCATCTCTTCTTCCTTCTTCTTTTCCACTTCCTCTTTCTTCTTCTTCTTCTTCTTCTGATTCTTCGTCTCCTTCTCCTCCATCTCTTCTTCCTTCTTCTTTTCCACTTCCTCTTTCTTCTTATTCTTCTTCTTCTGATTCTTCGTCCTCTTCTCCTCCATCTCTTCTTCCTTCTTCTTTTCCACTTCCTCTTTCTTCTTCTTCTTCTTCTTCTTCTTCTGATTCTTCGTCTCCTTCTCCTCCATCTCTTCTTCCTTCTTCTTTTCCACTTCCTCTTTCTTCTTCTTCTTCTTCTGATTCTTCGTCTCCTTCTCCTCCATCTCTTCTTCCTTCTTCTTTTGCACTTCCTCTTTCTTCTTCTTCTTCTTCTTCTTCTGATTCTTCGTCTCCTTCTCCTCCATCTCTTCTTCCTTCTTCTTTTCCACTTCCTCCTTCTTCTTCTTCTTCTGATTCTTCGTCCTCTTCTCCTCCACCTCTTCTTCCTTCTTCTTTTCCACTTCCTCCTTCTTCTTCTTCTTCTGATTCTTCGTCCTCTTCTCCTCCATCTCTTCTTCCTTCTTCTTTTCCACTTCCTCTTTCTTCTTCTTCTTCTTCTTCTGATTCTTCGTCTCCTTCTCCTCCATCTCTTCTTCCTTCTTCTTTTCCACTTCCTCTTTCTTCTTCTTCTTCTTCTGATTCTTCTTCTTTCTCCATCTCTTCTTCTTCTCCTTCTTTCCTCCTTCTTCTTCTTCTGATTCTTCTTCCTTCTCCTCCATCTCTTCTTCTTCTTCTTTTCTTCTTCTTTCTTCTTCTTCTTCTTCTGATTCTTCGTCTCCTTCTCCTCCATCTCTTCTTCCTTCTTCTTTTGCACTTCCTCTTCTTCTTCTTCTTCTTCTTCTTCTGATTCTTCGTCTCCTTCTCCTCCATCTCTTCTTCCTTCTTCTTTTCCACTTCTCTTTCTTCTTCTTCTTCTTCTTCTTCTGATTCTTCGTCTCCTTCTCCTCCATCTCTTCTTCCTTCTTCTTTCCACTTCCTCCTTCTTCTTCTTCTTCTGATTCTTCGTCCTCTTCTCCTCCTCCTCTTCTTCCTTCTTCTTTTCTTCCTCTCTTCTTCTTCTTCTTCTTCTTCTGATTCTTCGTCCTCTTCTCCTCCATCTCTTCTTCCTTCTTCTTTCCACTTCCTCCTTCTTCTTCTTCTTCTGATTCTTCGTCCTCTTCTCCTCCATCTCTTCTTCCTTCTTCTTTTCCACTTTCCTCTTCTTTTCTTCTTCTTCTTCTGATTCTTCGTCTCCTTCTCCTCCATCTCTTCTTCCTTCTTCTTTTGCACTTCCTCTTTCTTCTTCTTCTTCTTCTTCTTCTGATTCTTCGTCTCCTTCTCCTCCATCTCTTCTTCCTTCTTCTTTTTCCTTCTTCTTTTCTTGATTCTTCTTCCTCCTTATTTTTCTTCTTCTTTTCTTCTTCTTCTTCTTCTTCTGATTCTTTTCTTCTTCTTCTTTTCCATCCTCTTCTTCCTTCTGATTCTTATCCTTTCCACCTCTTCTTCCTTCTTTCTCTTTCTTCTTCTTCTTCTTCTGATTCTTCGTCTCCTTCTCCTCCATCTCTTCTTTCTTCTCTTCCTCTTCTTCTTCTTTTCTTTCTTCTTCTTCTTCTTCTTCTGATTCTTCGTCTCCTTCTCCTCCATCTCTTCTTCCTTCTTCTTTTCCACTTCCTCTTTCTTCTTCTTCTTCTTCTTCTTCTGATTCTTCGTCTCCTTCTCCTCCATCTCTTCTTCCTTCTTCTTTTCCACTTCCTCTTTCTTCTTCTTCTTCTTCTTCTGATTCTTCGTCTCCTTCTCCTCCATCTCTTCTTCCTTCTTCTTTTCCACTTCCTCTTTCTTCTTCTTCTTCTTCTGATTCTTCGTCTCCTTCTCCTCCACCTCTTCTTCCTTCTTCTTTTCACTTCCTCTTCTTCTTCTTCTTCTTCTTCTTCTCTGATTCTTCGTCCTCCTTCTCCTCCATCTCTTCTTCCTTCTTCTTTTCCACTTCCTCTTTCTTCTTCTTCTTCTTCTTCTTCTGATTCTTCGTCTCCTTCTCCTCCATCTCTTCTTCCTTCTTCATCTCTTCTTCTTCTTCTTCTGATTTTTCCCTTCTCCCTCTTCTTCTTCTTCTTCTTCTTCTTCTTCTTCTTCTTCCATCTGATTCTTCGTTCTTCTCCTCCATCTCTTCTTCCTTCTTCTTTTCCACTTCCTCCTTCTTCTTCTTCTTCTTTCTTCTTCTTCCTTCTTCTTCCTGATTCTTTTCCTCTTCTTCCTCCTTCTTCTTCTTTCTTCGTTCTTTTCCATCTCTTCTTCCTTCTTCTTTTCTTTCTTCTTCTTCTGATTCTTCTGATTCTTCACCATTCTTCTTCGTCCTTCTCCTCCATCTCTTCTTCCTTCTTCTTTTCCACTTCCTCTTTTCTTCTTCTTCTTCTTCTTCTTCTGATTCTTCGTCCTCTTCTCCTCCATCTCTTCTTCCTTCTTCTTTTCCTTCCTCTTTTCTTCTTCTTCTTCTTCTGATTCTTCTGATTCTTCGTCTCCTTCTCCTCCATCTCTTCTTCCTTCTTCTTTTCACTTCCTCTTTCTTCTTCTTCTTCTTCTTCTTCTGATTCTTCGTCCTCTTCTCCTCCATCTCTTCTTCCTTCTTCTTTTCCACTTCCTCCTTCTTCTTCTTCTTCTGATTCTTCGTCTCCTTCTCCTCCATCTCTTCTTCCTTCTTCTTTTCCACTTTCCTCCTTCTTCTTCTTCTTCTGATTCTTCGTCCCCTCTTCTCCTCCTTTTCCACTTCCTCCTTCTTCTTCTTCTTCTTTTTTCTTCCTTTTCTTCTTCTTCTTCCTTCTTTTGATTCTTCAATTCTTCTCTTCTCCTCCATCTCTTCTTCCTTCTTCTTTTCCACTTCCTCTTTTCTTCTTCTTCTTCTTCTTCTTCTGATTCTTCGTCTTCTTTCCTTCTCCTCCTTCTTCTTCTTCCTCTAATTCTTCTTTTCCACTTCCTCCTTCTTCTTCTTCTTCTGATTCTTCTGATTCTTCGTCTCCTTCTCCTCCATCTCTTCTTCCTTCTTCTTTTCCACTTCCTCCTTCTTCTTCTTCTTCTGATTCTTCGTCCTCTTCTCCTCCACCTCTTCTTCCTTCTTCTTTTCCACTTCCTCCTTCTTCTTCTTCTTCTGATTCTTCGTCCTCTTCTCCTCCACCTCTTCTTCCTTCTTCTTTTCCACTTCCTCTTTCTTCTTCTTCTTCTGATTCTTCGTCTCCTTCTCCTCCATCTCTTCTTCCTTCTTCTTTTGCACTTCCTCTTTCTTCTTCTTCTTCTTCTTCTTCTGATTCTTCGTCTCCTTCTCCTCCATCTCTTCTTCCTTCTTCTTTTCCACTTCCTCCTTCTTCTTCTTCTTCTGATTCTTCGTCCTCTTCTCCTCCACCTCTTCTTCCTTCTTCTTTTCCACTTCCTCCTTCTTCTTCTTCTTCTGATTCTTCGTCCTCTTCTCCTCCATCTCTTCTTCCTTCTTCTTTTCCACTTCCTCTGTCTTCTTCTTCTTCTTCTTCTGATTCTTCACCATCTGATTCTTCGTCTGCTTCTCCTCCTCCACCTCCTCTTCCTTCTTCTTTTCCACCACCTCCTCCTCCACCTCCTCCTCCTCCACCTCCTTCTTCTTTTCCACCTCCTCCTTTTCTTTCTTCTTCTTCTCCACCTCCTTCCTCTTTCTTCTGATTCTTCTTTCTCCTCATTCTTCTTCTTCTTTTTCTCCTTCACTTTCTTCTTCTTTTCCTCCGCCCTCTTCTTATTATTCTTCTTCGTCTCCATCTCCTCCTCCACCTCCTCCTCTTCCTCATCCTTCTTCTTCTTCGCTTTCTTCTCCTGGGTTGATCATATTCTCGCTGAGTTGATCATATTTTCGGCTTTGTATCACCTCCTCTTCCTTCTTCTTCTTCGTCTCCTTCTAATCCGCCACCTCCTCCCACTCCTTCTCCACCTCCTTCCTCCTCCTCCTAGTTTTCCTCCCCCTCTTCTCATCCTATGCTGCTTCTTCTTCTTCCTTCTCCTCCTGCTTCTCCTCCTTCTTTTTCCTTCTCCTCTTCCTTATTTTTCTTCTTCCAATTCCTGTCGGGTTCGATATATTCACAGGTACAAATACGCTTTGTGAAAGTATTATGAGACCGGAAACTACCTACACAATAGACTCTTCCAGGCCTATATTAAGTAGGCGACATAGCACTCTAGAGAGAGTGACAGAGAGTGACAGAGAGTGATAGAGAGAGTCTCGTACGACTACCAGTGTTGGACACTAACTTATAGTAAGCCCCGCTTACACTATCTCTGTAACCTGTTGTTAATATATCTTTCTTACATCTAATCCGTGTTCAGTGTTTTACTTCTGTGGTCCCAACTTTGGCACCATATTAGTGGCGACGAGGATTCGAGAAACGCACTCACGGCGAAACCTAAATACCTTAGCAATCCCACATCTGTGTCGACGAAGAATTCGAGAAACGCATTCACGTCGAAAACCGCAATACTTTGCCAGTCCCACATCAGTGGCGACAGAAAAATTCGAGAATTTCGTTCTCACTATATCAATAGCGACGGAGTACTCGAAAAATACACAGGAACTCCAGGCGTTCCCACAGTAGTGTTGTACGAGAAATTAAGCTGGTATTACTACATTAGCGATTTAAAAGCTAAACGCCCACCGTCTACATATATTCCAATACCAAACATCAGTGACGAACTAGCGATTCGACATCTACGGAATATTAAAGTCTGTCCAAATGACAATGCAAGAGCGGAAGTACTACCATAAGACTCAAGTTTTCGAAAAGAAAAACTATCTAATTTTTTTTTATGTAACTGAGGTGAACTCGTGCATAAAATTATTCTCCCCTCAAATTCACTGAGGTGAGTTTTCTCTTTTTGTACCTCTATATAAAAAAAAATACATAAGTGAGGTGAAGATTTATACAATTACGTTAAAATTAACGGAACCACGGGGAAAAAAAGCTAAACACATAATTTAGTTTAGTTTAACTATTGTCTGTCCATATTTTTTTCTGTAAAAGAAAAAAAAAGAACAAAAATCTATCAAGATTTTTTTGTGTACCTCCTCTTAGTACACGTGTTTCAAAGCAACAAAAAAGCGCTGTCATTTTTAAATATGGAAGATTTTCAAAAAAGCAGTTGACCAAATGTTAAAACTAAATTTGGATCAGCAACAAAAATCAGAAGAAAGACAACAACAACTATTTTTGGAATTACATAAACAACAAATGGAATTCCAACGAATTACGCTTCAGAATGCTGAACTACAACAGAAACAACTTGAAGAATTACTCGTAAATGCATTAAAAGGCTCAAACTCTGAAAAAGATACAATATTCTCCCAGAGTACAATCAACAATTTAATCGAAACCTTTGAATACGTACCAGAGAACGACAAAACGTTCGACTCTCTTTACAGGCTCTACGAAGATATTTTCAACGTAGACTGTGAACAATGGTCCAGTAAAAAGAAGGTACGTCTACTATTGAGAAAACTGGGAACTACAGAACATAGTAGGTTCGTAGACTTCATACTACCCAAGAAAACGACCGACTTGGATTTTTCAGAGACTATTAAGCTCCTATCGGAACTATTCGGGCCTAACACAGCCTTGTTTCACAAACGTTGGAAATGCTTGAACACAGTCAAAGACAACCAGCAAGATTTTCTAACGTTTGCAGCATCGGAAAACAAGCTCTGTAATGATTTTAAACTAGCCGAACTGACTGCCGATGATTTTAAGTGCTTAGTTTTCGCACAAGGTCTAGTATCAGCAGAAGACGCCGAAGTCAGACGACGGGTACTGACCAAGCTTAAGAACGAACAAGGATTGACTCTTCAAAAATTGGCAGAGGACTGTCAAAGAGTAATATCTGTAAAGCGTGACTCAAACACTATCGAGGAATCAGGTGTGACTCAGATTATTAAATCAGAAGCAAGTCTACCTCCTATTCCCCTGAAAAAGACAAAAGGCAAATCTCATGTCCTAAATTCCGCAGTAACCAAAAGCCAAATAGAAACCGCCCGGACCATGTTACCATTGTGGTAAATGGCATTGGATGAAATTCTGTCCAGTTAAGAACAAAAAATTGCAAATAAAAGTGGTCATACTTTAACTTCGTGCTGGTACGCCAACAGAACGAGACAACCAAAAATTAAATTAGGCAAGCTCAATCTGACGATATTGCCAATAGGAATTTAAGGAAATATGTAACTGTGGATATTTTCAATAATTCCATTAAATTCAGCTTGACTCGGATTCCGATCTTTCAACCATTAACTGGCGTACTTGGCGAAAATTGAATGTTTGATCTTATTAAAAAAAACGGATAAAACAGCAAAATCCGTAACTGGCGAAAAGATTAACATTTTAGGCGAGGTAATACTTACAGTAACACTAAATAGAGTTACCAAAAAGCTCAAAGCCTATGTATTGAAAACTTCAGATAACTTATTTGGAACTGATTGGATAGAAAAATTCAATCTTTGGGATTGCCCAATGAGCACATTTTGTCGCAAGATACAAAGTACAACGTCCAATTTGGTAAATCTAAAAAAGGAACTAAAACAACAATTTCCCCAGGTTTTTTTCTGGCGGCCTTGGGAAATGTACTAAAATGAAAGCTAAGTTTAAGGTGAAGGACGGTGCACAACCGGTATTCAAAAAGTAACGGAATATCCCTTTCGCTGCTCTAGAGCAAAGCAAAAAAAGAGTTAGATAGACTCGAACAAGCAGGTATTCTGTCAAAAACAGATTTCAGCCAGTGGGCAGCACCTACGGTGTACGTAAAAAAGAAGTCCAATCAAAAACATGATCGCGAGTACCATAAGAGAGCTCTCAGTTACTTTGACCGACATAAAAAGGAGTCTCGGGAGGATGAAGTCATTCACTCCATAAAAAAAAAAATTCGACGTAAATCCCAAGAGTAAAAAGTATTAACAGTTTTATTTTTTCTCTCCTTTTCAAAAAGAAAACTCTTTGGAAGGGGGTTATTGTGAGACCGGAAACTACCTACACAATAGACTCTTCCAGGCCTATATTAAGTAGACGACATAGCACTCTAGAGAGTGACACAGAGAGTGACAGTGAGAGTCTCGCACAACTACCACTATTGGACACTAACATATAGTAAGCTCCGCTTACACTATCTCTGTAACCTGTTGTTAATATATCTTTCTTACATCTAATCCGTGTTCCGTATTTTACTTCTGTGGTCCCAACTTTGGCCCCACATCAGAAAGGTATGAGTCCACTTATTCTACCCCTTTCTATGGGTTAATTAGTAGGACCTGTATTAGTAAAATTACCATTTTCCACACTAAAATATATTTTCTGGTTTTCTACAAAAGGTTGATAAACTGTACAAACAAATGAAGCAATCTTCTTCTTTTTCTTCTTCTTCACCACTTATTTACAAAATAAAGCATAGATACATAGAAATGAACAGACTGAATTAGCTAAGCTAATATTATCTCTGGCTATTAATTCAATAAAAAAAACCTTGATGTCTATCATAAGTTGAGACATGATGACAAGAATTACAACGAAATTTACTGCAAGTAATGATAATATTAATATAAGTCGTTTCCATATAAGTCATCGACCCGCCATTACCATTTTCGATTAAAATGAATAATATTTTCTGTTAAAAAAAAAAACAGATCAAAGATAGATAGATAGATAGATAGATAGATAGATAGATAACTTTTTCTATTAAAACAACTGATCCAAGAGAGACAGAGAGAGAGAAAGAGAGTGAGAGAGAGAGAGGATATTTTTCTGTTAAAACAACAGATCCAAGATGGATAGATAGATTGATTGATTTTTCTATTAATGCAACAGATCCAAGATAGATAGATAGATATGAATATTTGTTTTCTATTAAAACAGATCCAAGATACATAGATAGATAGATATATGGGGAGAATATTTTTTCTATTAATACAACAGATCCAAGATAGATAGATAGATAGATAGATAGATTGATATTTTTCTATTAAAACAACTGATCCAAGAAAAAGAGAGAGAGAGAGAGAGAGAGAGGATATTTTTTGTTAAAACAACAGATCCAAGATAGATAGATAGATAGATAGACAACTTTTTTCTATTAAAACAACTGATCCAAGACACACAGAGAGAGAGAGAGAGAGAGAGAGAGAGAGAGGATATTTTTTCTGTTAAAACAACAGATCCAAGATAGATAGATAGATAGATAGATTGATTTTGATTTTTCTATTAATACAACAAATCCAAGATAGATAGATAGATAGATAGATAGATAGATAGATATGAATATTTGTTTTCTATTAAAACAGATCCAAGATAGATAGATAGATAGATAGATAGATGGGGAGAATATTTTTTCTATTAATACAACAGATCCAAGATAGATAGATAGATAGATAGATAGATAGATAGATAGATAGATATTTTTTCTATTAAAACAACAGATCAGAGAGAGAGAGAGAGAGTGAGAGAGAGAGAGATGAACATGGGTTTCTTAAGTTCACTAACAAATCTCTCTTTCCAGTCCAAATGGAGGCTGTCTTCTTAACCTTTTATTTGAAGTGGCGTGGAATATCAATTTCTTCATTATGTCATTTTTCTGCTACGAGTTTTAATTGTTGTTGCTTTTAAATGTCCTCAAGTGATGTGAATTCTGTCATTTGGTACAGTCGCTTTGTTTGTGATTCAGAAGCAAAATATTCGAAGAAAAGTGGTCGTGGCCAAGATCCACAGGCTTCACTTGCTCAAAGCCATTTTTAAACATGGATCTGAACGTGCGCTTAAAGTTTAGACGTTTGCTGTTTAGGTCGAGAGAGATGAAAGGTTCAAATTAACAGTCTAAAATATAGTAATGATTATAGTCTGTCAAGTAATCTATATTAAGGTGTAAAGTAATAATAATAATAATAATAATAATAATAATAATAATAATAATAATAAGAAGAAGAAGAAGAAGAAGAAGAAGAAGAAAAACAACAACAAAAACAACGATAATGGTCAATGGACTAGTGATTCATTTTTCAAAAAGATTTACCTTGTCTGCATAGTCAAACCAGACACCCACAAATAATATATATATATATATATATATATATATATATATATATATATATATATATATATAATTATATAATTATTTATTTTTAAAAAATTTATAACATAAATATGTTATAAAATCACTACAAAAATAGCCATTTCGTTTCAACAACCTCGGTGTCTTATCAAGTGATGATGTTGAGTGTAAAATAAATGATTTTAAAAGTTTCAACAATTAACAATCCTTCACAAGGGGAAAACGTTGTTACAAAAGCTAGATTGACCAATCAAAACACAAGTATAGGAAAATTCAAAAAGCTTGACAACGAAATCATGTTATAATAGCTATTCAGATGTTTAAAATATGGGTAGTATTAAAAAAGAATTTATTCCAACCAATAATTACTAAATTAAATGATAAAATTTAATATTAAAATTAAAAACTTCTAATTTCAAAATCAAAACTTAATCGCTATTAAGTTTACAACTATAATATATATATATATATATATATATATATATATATATATATAAAATATAATAATTCATATATTAAATTACAAAACTTTCTTACTTGTATAACTGAAAATTTTGAAATTGAGACGCTGTAAATTAACAGTGAAAAAATATTTTGAATTTAGGTAGCTACTGTATACACATCCACATATATTTTCCTACCCCCGCTCTCGAAATTGGTCTCAAATGAGATTGAAAGTTCTTGGGAAAATTATCTGAAAGGAAATTTTGATATATATATATATATATATATGTGTGTGTGTGTGTGTGTGTGTGTGTGTGTGTGTGTATTTAGGCAGCAATCCTTCTTTCATGCACATTTCATTAAAAATGACAGACAAGGTGCTTTTATTTACTTTTTTTTATAAAATTAGTCATGCGATCTAATATTTTTTTTCTGATAAATTATATAAAAACTGTCCGAATGTTCTTTTTATCCGAGCGCTTTCGGCTATACATTTAGCCATTTTAAAGGATTATATTTTAACTGTTAAAATTAGAAATAGTTTGTTTTATATATGTGTTATCAAATGTTTTCATTTTTTGTTTCAAAACACGGTCAAGATATTACGTCCATGTTCAAAATCAATATTATTAAGGGTTGGTTTGTTCCCAGTCCAAATGAAGAAGAAGAAGAAGAAGAAGAAGAAGAAGAAGAAGAAGAAGAAGAAGAAGAAGAAGAAGAAGAAGATCCACAAATGTATTTTTAATGAGGCTTTCATTTTTAGTCTTTTTCTTTTTGCATGTAGATGATGCTATTATATTAGTGTTGTCGACAAGTATGTTCCGAATAGTGTCCGGTAGGTTTCCATGAATATTTTAAATGAGATCTAATTGAGCTATAGTCAGAAAGGTGTAAAGTTAGTCTGCGTGTTAAACATGCTGTAGTGTGGCCTATATAATTATTTACGAAAGTTGATTGTTGAGTAATACAATTCCTCTGAATTCGTAAATAATATTTGCCCTATTTAATTTTGTTCTAGAAGGTGAATTATTATTTTTAACTATAAGGTTAGAGGATTTAAATTTTCTATCTTAAATAATTAATCTAATTTTTTTGCTATTGTCAACTGGTGTTATGCACTTTTTTATAACGTTCTTAATTCTGCATTCATCCTGTTTATAATTTTCGTTCATCTGATTTTTATCAAAAATATTAATGTTATTGTTTATGTTTCTATGTATAAAATTACACAAAAAATATCTTGAAATACTAAAGAGTAAATTTGTTCAATAAAATCGCCACTGGCTTCAACCACGGCCTCCAGACAACTTCGGAATTTCCTGCATGTCTTCTGGGCGGTTTCCGTGTTTAAGTTGGTGAATGATGCCATAATCCTTGGCTTCAGTTCATTTTTGGTGTTACAAGGAGCTGTGTGGGTCTCTCACTCAACTGCGCTTCACACGTAATAATCAAGACGGTTGCAGTTTAGGGGTGATCTAGTCGCAGAACTTGTCTGACAGCCATGATTGTTTTCTCCTGCTTGGAGGTCCGTTGTTAGATACAGATTCTTTCAGCGCGCAAACTCTTGACCCAGGTCAGCACTACCTACTCAAGGTACTTGATGTAAGCATCCGTGTTAAATTTGAGACCCTGTGGGAAAATGAATAGAGGCACAATGACGCCATCCCCAGTGATCACTCCAAACGCCATAGAAATCACAATTAGACTCATCCAACTCTTTCTGAATCCTCTTCACTGTATACAGGTAGACACCCAAACAAAGAGAAGGCTCTTAGTCTGACTATAAATAATGCAAATAATGATAACTCCATCCCAGAAATTCAGACAGAAGCCGATAAGATGATAAGAACAACAAAGATGAGGATAATAGTCCGAATATAAATAGTGTAAATAATGATAACTCCTCATCACATAAATTCAGACAGAAGGCAATCTGGGGATAAGAACAACAAAGATGATGATAATAGTCCGAATATAAATAGTGTAAATAATGATAACTCCTCATCACATAAATTCAGACAGAAGGCAATCTGGGGATAAGAACAACAAAGATGAGGATAATAGTCCGAATATAAATAGTGTAAATAATGATAACTCCTCATCACATAAATTCAGACAGAAGGCAATCTGGGGATAAGAACAACAAAGATGATGATAATAGTCCGAATATAAATAGTGTAAATAATGATAACTCCTCATCACATAAATTCAGACAGAAGGCAATCTGGGGATAAGAACAACAAAGATAAGGATAATAGTCCGAATATAAATAGTGTAAATAATGATAACTCCTCATCACATAAATTCAGACAGAAAGCAATCTGGGGATAAGAACAACAAAGATGAGGATAATAGTCCGAATATAAATAGTGTAAATAATGATAACTCCTCATCACATAAATTCAGACAGAAGGCAATCTGGGGATAAGAACAACAAAGATGATGATAATAGTCCGAATATAAATAGTGTAAATAATGATAACTCCTCATCACATAAATTCAGACAGAAAGCAATCTGGGGATAAGAACAACAAAGATGATGATAATAGTCCGAATATAAATAGTGTAAATAATTATAACGCCTCATCACATAAATTCAGACAGAAAGCAATCTGGGGATAAGAACAACAAAGATGATGATAATAGTCCGAATATAAATAGTGTAAATAATGATAACTCCTCATCACATAAATTCGGATCAAGCAGCAAATAATTAATTCGCCTTGATTTTCAAAAAAAAGTACAATATTATAAGCAAACATTTCACAGAATGTCTCCAGCTAAAAGAAAGATGAATCATGTTGAACCTTTAAAAATAACAGGTGTAAGGCTAGGTATAAACCGAATGGTCACTGAGGTTAAACTAAACCTGTTCAGATAATGCAAGAACGAAAATCCTCCAGCTGCAGACCGATATATGTCAATGTCAGAAGCCATTAATAAGACAGAAGAAGAAAAGAAAAAACATTTACAAGACACAGGGCGATGCTAATGCACCGAAGAGAAAGAAACAGTTTACAGGTCAAATGACGTCATCGCAACATGTCAGAAAGTTTTGAACTCATACAACACAACGCAAGGACAGTCGTAAGATTGAAAACATGAAAGGGAAAGCGGTATGTTCGCTGACAACTCGTTCGTTTGACTAATTCATCCTGTATTAAGAATACGGTTAACATTTAAGTTCATTTTTTTTTTCTGCTGAAATTTTGCCAAATCGGTATTCGTTGTCGTCTGCTAAGATTTTTGTTAAGAATTTACGCCGAGATGTTTCGTGTACGTGCTTTTAATTTTATTTTTCGATTAAACACTCCTTTTATTTTGTATGCTACAGGTTGCCCAGTAAAAAACGGTAAATTCAGAAAGAAATTTATTTAGCTACTAACAGGCATACCCAGCTGGTCGATCAAAAAAAACGTTCAATTAAAATGGAGCAAAAACTGCATCATGTTTAGATGTAACAAAGTTTATCTTCTTCTATTACTTTAAAGTACTTTCATAAAAAAAAACATTTTGAATTAATGCAGTTACTGATAATAACAGAATTAGTCTATATTTATTCAATCGAAGTTAACCAAGGACATGAAGTGGTAAAACATGAAGACCCAATTCAGGCCACAATTATTTTAGAGTTTTTGAAATTCAATTTGTCAGTGAGCTACTAGGGATGTAAAAGAGGATACACTTATAAAGCAAGTGTTAAGTTTGATGAAAATTGGTTGATGATTCAACAAAAAATAAGAAAGAAACCAGTAAAAATCGCCATTTTTCGCTATTTACGCGGGTTTTCACTCTATGACTGTTAAATGACTGTTAAACAATCAACTTTTTGTTGGCTACAATTCAGTGAAGTTTGTATTTAGATTGCTTGAAAATTGAGGGAGTTTTTAGTTTAAGATTTGCCTTGAAAAAGATTTTTCGTTTTTCGCGGCTTTTTGCTAAACGCATTGGCGTAGAAATAAAAATGAGATATCGTTGAGTTCATCATGATGTAAGTAACCTACATACTGAGTTTGAACGAAATCGGGGAAAAAAGTTTCATCGATTTTTAATCGGCTTTATTGATTTTTTTTAAATTATCGATTTTTTACGCTAATTACCTCTCTCTTACATTGTACAATATATATGCCAAGTATGATAAAAATCGGTTGGATGGATCTCGAGTGAAAAATGATCACACAGACAGAGTGACAGACACTCAGGCATCCTCTGTTTTATATATATATATATATATATATATATATATATATATATATATATATTATATATATATATATATATATATATATATATAGAGAGAGAGAGAGAGAGAGAGAGAGAGAGAGATGAGATAGATAGATAGATAGATAGATAGATAGATAGATAGATAGATAGATAGATCCTGATCCATGCATAAACTGAACAATTATCGAAGATGTTCACACTCTTTGCCTGAATTTTCAACACAAAGTTGTAAGTGTGATAGCCAGGAGGCATTAGCTCCGACAAATATATTAATATCGGTAAATATTACCGACAAATATATTAATATAGGTAAATATTACCTATCTTTTAAAACTAACCTACAGGGTGTCCAGTAAAAAAAGTGGTAAAGTCAAACCAGGAAGCAGTAACTTTATGAATATTCAAGAAATTTATTCAAGGCTATTCAAGGTCAATTGTTCCTGAAACAGGGATAATAAATGTGCCGCTTTTTTATTAGGCAACCGCAGAATTCAGATGATACATGCACGAGCGCCACTCAAGGTAGAGTGTTACTATTAAAATAGCTGTGATAAATAAGGCGTGTGATTTTAATGAGAGCGAATATTACGAGGGTAAGGAGGATTGATAATGACATGAAGAAGACTGAAGTCTTCAAGGAAGCACCCACGTGGGAATCCATTCCACAAAATAGGTTTATATATGAATCCTATTTGAGGTCTGAAGTGAAGGTGAAAATCCACAGAACCTTGAGTCTTAATCGATGGATGCAGGATTTAATTCTTGGGGTTTGCGGAGAAGTAGTCAAGATTCTCTAAAAATACGTGACAAAAATGGTAAAATATAGAAGTCAAGAAAGATATTGAAGCGTGGCAATCTCTACAGGGAGATATATATCTCCGTAACCGGGTCCGCTATATCTCCGTAACCGGGTCCGCTATATCTCCATAACCGCGTCCGCTATATCTCCATAACCGCGTCCGCTATATATCCGTAACCGGGTCCGCTATAAATCCGTAACCGGGTCCGCTATATTTCCGTAACCGGGTCTGCTATATCTCCGTAACCGGGTCCGCTATATATCCGTAACCGGGTCTGCTTTATCTCCGTAACTGGGTCCGCTATATTTCCGTAACCGGGTCCGCTATATCTCCGTAAACGGGTCCGCTATATTTCCGTAACCGGGCCCGCTATACCTCCGTAACCTGGTCCGCTATATCTCCGTAACCGGGTCCGCTATATATCCGTAACCGGGTCTGCTATATCTCCGTAACCGGGTCTATGTGGTGTTCATAACAATTTCTGACGGTTCCCTTTCTGTAAAAGTTGCATATTTTCCAATGCAGATATTGGCCTACTCTGTCATGCCGGGTTTTATATTCAGTGGGTGCCAATACGTTGCAACCTAATACAAGATGGTCAATTCTTTCTGGATATTTATCACAGAATCTGAATTTTGGGCTAACATAATTTTTCAGTATGCGTACTTCGTAATTTCTATTTTGCAAACATTGAACCTGTGCAGCAAGAATAAAATCCTCGGTTTCAGCTTTTAACCCTACACTACTTAGCCACTGATGGTTATGGGGTTTGTCTACATCAGCTTGTTTTGTACGGACAGAGTATTGACCGTGAAATGGTTTAGCTTACCAGCGTTTCTATATCTATTCGCTTGCATTTGCCTTTGCTTCCTTTTTTAAGTATTTTGCAGCTGCAGTTGGTGTACTATGCTTTACTTGAAGTTCTTCACCCATTTGAAACTCCATAGTAGTAGTAGTATTATTATTATTATTATTATTATTATTATCATCATCATCATTCGATTTCTGCTATGGACACACTACCTACCAAGTCTGCGGAAAGACCTAAGGCAGGTCGTGGTGTGTTGTTATGGCCACATTTCATGTTAATTTTTGAAATGTGGCCATAATATTATTATTATTATTATTATTATTATTATTATTATTATTATTACTTTTAAGCCGTGAAAATTTCTTTTATTATTTATTATTCTGGTGAATCTTTATTCGCAAATCTTTTATGACTCAGACTGTCAAATGTGGAATCTAAACTTGCTCTGTTCGGATCTGAAATGTTAAAGAAAATGTAACTATAAAAAAAAAAAAAAACTGTAAAATGTATTTAACCAAAACAGACGTTAAACACTTCTACATTTCTTTCTTTCAGTCATTCATGTCGTTTTTCTACTCAATGAAAACGGAATAGTCTATTATTTATGAGGGATTCGCAGGAGACGTTAAACATTTCTATCTTCCCTTCTTTTCTTTTCTTTTCTTTTCTTTTCTTTCTTTCTTTCATTCTTTTTTTTTTATTCATTTTCTAAGTGAAAACAAGAAATATCTTTTCCCCTCTTTTGTGATCAAAGCAGAATCGTTAAATTTTATGGGGTAAAAGTTGCATATTTTCCAATGCAAATACTGGCCTACTCTGTCAGCTTTTAATCCTGCACAACATAGCCACTGAAAGGTACGATGTTTGTCTACATTGGTACGGGCAGAGTATTGACTGTGGAGTGGTTTATCTTGACATCGTTTCTGTATCTGTTCGCTTGCATTTGACTTTGCTTTCTTTTTTAAGTATTTTGCAGCTTAAGTCGGTGTATTATGCTTTACTTGCATTTCTTCACCCATTTGAGACTCCATTTTATTATTATTAGTAGTAGTAATAGTAATAGCAGTAGTAGTAGTAGTAGTAGTAGTAGTAGTTTTGACCCGTGAAAATGTCATGGTTTCCTTACTTTAATATTCTGATCTCTATCTATAAAATGCAGGATGTGTGTGTGTGTGTGTGTGTGTGTGTGTGTGTGTGTGTAACGAATGCACGGCTACAATTTTCGACGGATTTGCACCAAAATTTACATGTACATGCTCCAAGTTAGCGGGAAGGCCAAGACCGACTTTGTATTTCCCAACTCCCATCGATAGTGGAAATAATCGATTTCTTCATGCTTCTACGGCACTTTTCATGTAGTTTGCGACCATTTTGTACTGGCCAGAGTGAGAGCCTATAGCTGGCTGCCACGAATAGGCAGGAAGATTCTATTGGCCAGCGTGAAAGCCAACAGCTGACTGACACGAATGTTACCTAGCATCCTAGAATGCAAAAAAAAATTGACAGCTGCATTCGTCACAAGTGGAAAAAATTTAAATCTGCATGGCACTTTACTCCAATTGGCTCATTCGTTTGCTTAAACTCAACGTTGATTCTGATTCCGTAGAAGTGGGTTGGGTGTGAAAAAGTATTGGTTGTTAAGATTCTTTTTTCATTCGGTTTTTCCAGTTACGAGTCCTTTTTTAAAGCTGATCGTTTTGTGTTCATTTTGTTTAGTTCTTTTTTTGTAACAGATTTAATGTTTAGTATAGAGCTTAGACAAAATTCACAGTGTGAAATAGGCAAGAAATAAGGCATGTAGCAACATCAGCACGGCAAAGGGCACTCCTTTAAAGGCAAGGGAGGGCAAAAATATTTTAAGTCAAGTGATAGCGATTGCTGTATGAGTCGTACGATTTTTGAATCAAGCACGGGCAACGCTGTGCCATTCTGCTCGTAACTCCTAATTTTTAAATTAATGTTTGAATAAGCTCATAGCGAGTTCTACGTCAATAAAATATCCGTATAAATTCCCCTATCGCATCGTTAAATATTTTAGCTTAACAACTTTAAGAAAACCTTGCAATGACAATCATAAACATGAATTTTATTCTGTATTTTAAGAAGTGGATAGAAATTAAAAGATTTAAAATTGATTTTTTTTCCATTTCACCGAAACAGACGTTAAACACTTCTATTTTCTCTTTCTTTCTTTCATTCATCCATGCCTTGTTTTTCTAATCAAAACGGAATAGTCCATTATTTATGAGGGATTGGCAAGAGACGTTAAACGCTTCTAATTTCCCTACTTTTTTTTCTTTCTTTCTTTATATGTTTCTTTCATTCTTTCTTTCTTTTTTTCTCATTTTTTTATTCATTTTATCAGTGAAAACAAGTAGTATCTTTCCCCCTCTTTCCACGTGATCAAAACAGAATAGTTAATTATTTATAGGGTATTTGCATAGCGTAACCGTCATGCAATCTAAGGAAGAGAAGTACAAGCACAATTATTCTTCTTCTTTTATGTCCCGTATCCCTTCAGAACGTAGTCGATCATGGCCCTCCATCACTTCCCGTCTCTTGTAGCTTTTAATAAGTTTTAGCTTTTTTGTTATTTCTCCCAGATCCTGTTTGGCCATTCATTAGCTCAAGCCCATTATGTATGTCACGCTTTGCTTTCCTCTTCCCCTCTGTCCTGTGAGTATCAGATTTTCCACGCCTTCCTTCCTCATTACGTGTCCCAGAAATTTCAATTGCCTCTTCATGAAGTTAAGTATAAGTTTCCTCTTTGTTTCCATTCTCTCCAAAACCTCGTGTTGCGCGAATGTTCGGCGCATAGTATCCTCAGCATCCTTCTGTAGAACCACATTGCTGTAGCTTCTTGTCTATCTGTGAGGAGATTGTCCAGTATTCGCTACCTCACAGGAAGACAGGTAACGCGTAACAGTTCAGTAGTCTTTGTTTCTAATGGAACTGTCTTGTCTCTTAATACTGCCCTTAGCTTTTGGAATGTGTCTTTGGTCATTCCAATAAGTCTTCGAATTTCAGCGTCACACATTCCGTCCTCTGTCAGAACTTCCCAGATATTTAAACTTCTGTGCCTCCTTGATCACAGTGTCTCCGACCTGCAGACTGCATTTTGGGCTCATCTTTTTGCTGATCTCCATGCATTCTGTTTTCATCTAGTTTATGCTTAGTCCCTTCTTCTTACTCTCCTTCGCTACCTTCAGAAGGAGGTTTTGTAATTTCTTTTCTCGACCTGTAAATTACATTTCGGGCTCATCCTCTTACTGATGACCATACATTCTGTCTTCTTGTAGTTTATGCTTAGTCCTTTCTTCTCACTCTCCGTCGCTACCTTCTGTAGGAGATTTTGTAATTTCTTTTCCGTATCTGCTATCAGTACTGTGTCATCTGCATATGTTGTTAAGATTGTGGCCGCCAATAATGAATCATGGTAGGATTTCCAGTTCTCTCAGAATCGCCTTGCATTGTAAGTCCGATGAGAAGATTCAGGAAGTGTATTCTTATTGACATAGCAGTACCATCTGAGAGAAACACCTCCATGAAAATTATCGAGAAATTGTCCAAATAAAAGGACCTGGAGATCGATATTAACAGGAAGTGAGGAAGGGAGACTAAAACTGTACCAATAGTAATCGGAGCTCTGAGCCTCATGAGAAAAGGAATGAATAATTTTACAAACAGTGACCCAGGTAACATCAACATGCAAGTTGCCCAGAAAATCGCCATATTTGGAACATCCAAAAAGTGCTATTGAATGACATAGGACAATAGTTTTGACCTCGCTCTACAGGATACAATGCAGGAAACATAACCTATACAAATAATAATAATAATAATAATAATAATAATAATAATAATAATAATTGGATGGATGTCAAAATAATCGAATGGATATCAAAACGAGAAAGATTCTCACTTAGCACCGTATGCTGATGTTGAACATCTGTATGTGTCCAGATCCAAAGGAGGCAGAGGATTAGTTCAACTAGAACTGTCTTACAAAGACACAGCAATCGGTCTTCAAAGATATCTGGAAACTACAGAAGACAAGATGGTTATCTGTGTCAAATATCATGAAAAATATAAGAAACTAGTCATTAATAAATGAATCCCAAAAATTCAAAAAGAAATTTCAAGTGGGTAAAGAAGTTCAAATAAACTATAATACACCTACTGAAGCGGTAAAAAAAAATAAAAACAAAAATGAAGACAAATGCAATTCACCAAATGCAGAAATGAAGTCAATAGTCAATACTCTGCCCGTACCAAACCCCGTACTCATCAGTGGCTATTGAGGGCAGCGGTAAAGGCTCAAACCGAAGGTTATATTCTTTCTGCACAAGACCAATGTATGGTTAACTTGAAATCAACAAGCACACACACTGAAAAATTGTGTTAACCCAAAAAGCAGATTCCATGAAAAATACCCAGAAACAATTCATCATCTAATAAAAGTGCTATCAGTTAAATGACAATTCTCTTATAGAATCTAAGGACAATATTTTGGACCCCGTTCTACAGGATACAAAGCAGGAAACATAACCTACACAAATAATAATACAGTGTAACCCGGATATAAGAGAAACCCGGATATAAGAGAAACCCGGATATAAGAGAGATTTTCTCTGGTCCCAAATTAGAGCCTGTGTTAATGTATATAAAATAGACCAAACCCGGATATAAGATAAACCCGGATATAAGAGACTTCTTCTCCGGTCCCGACAACTCTCTTATATCCGGGTTACACTGTAATAATAATCGGATGGATTTCAAAATAAGCGAATGGATATCAAAACGGAAAAGATTCTCACTTTGCATCGTATGCATCATCCTAAGGCTGATGTTGAACATCTGTATGTGCCCAGATCCAAAGGAGGCAGAGGATTAGTTCAACTAGAACTGTCTTATAAAAACACAGTAATCACTATTCAAAGATATCTGGAAACTACAGAAAGAGAATTTGGATGCTAATCTGTGTCAAAGAACCAAAATGCAGAACTTGTATCAGGTTGCATGGTGTTAGCACTAAATGAATATAAAACTCGGCATGATAGAACCGGCCAATATCTACATTGGAAAACTTTTATGGGAAGGAAACCGAAAGAAACTGGAATGAACATTACCCAGAGCCAGTTACAGAGATAGGGCCTGTAACAATTTTATTGGATCTTACAATACACAGAGACAGAATAAACAAAGTTAATCAGCCAGGCATCGGGATCAAACTGAAAGTGCTTTCTTATTAAGACCTCAGTCACTGCAGATTGTAATGTATCTGCGAAAAAAAATCTATCAAAATAAAGGATCTTGAAGTGGAAATCAAAAAGATGTAGCACATGATACATCAACTGTTCCATTTGTAGTTGGAGTCATCGAATTGATTGGAAAAGATTCCAAAAGATACATTAAAAGGACTCCTGGTAGCTCATCCTTAAAGAAATACAAAAATTGTACCCACAGGCACATCTCACAAGAGTTTTATCATTGTAAAATGTATGTAAACTTAGTTTGATTTTTTTTTTTTACAAAAATATTAAGTGCAAAATCTCATTAAGCCATTTTTTACACTAGGTCTCTTGTTTGGACCCGGATGGAAATATGTATATAACAGAACTCAAAAAAAATAATAATGATAACAATAATAATAATAATGAGGATGTAATTAAAACTGTTAACGTCTTAGTGTTTCATTGTCTTATTGAAACACCAACTGATAGATATATAGATAGATATGAACAGACTGAGATAGATAGATAGATAGATAGATAGATAGATAGATAAAGGCAAAGAAAAACTAAATTATTAGCCGAAGCGTTTCGTCCAATGTGGCAATTCATTTCGTTTTTGACTTGAAAAAGTCCATATTGGACGAAACTCGTCAGGTAATTATACAGTTTTCCTTTTGTTTTTAGCTTCATACATATTGTCCTTTTCTACAGGTTAAATTTTTCATAGATAGATATGAAGAAACTGAGATAGATACATAGATAGATATGTTGAGACTGAGATAGGTATGAAGGATTAAAAAATATATATATATATATATATATATATATATATATATATATATATATATATATATTCATTCACGTTTCATTGAATATTATAGACAAGTGTTGTCTATTTATTTTATGTAAAATTTTTTCGTAACATCTGATAAGTTTAATAACATTATCGTTGAACGAAGAAAGAAATTCACAATATTCATCCATATTTTTTTTTTTAATACAATCTAAGCTTTCGGCTTACTTCAGCCATTATCAAAGATGTCAGTTACAACATATTATGCAATATACGGACAAGACAGTGATGATAGTCTGTCAATGTTTACATAGATGATTTCTAAGCAACGATAAACCCGCGCATATAAGACACTCGAAGCGAAAATCGCACCGCATCTGATGACGTCACACGTGACCACACGAGAGTGAATTGGAGAATGAAGTATGGAAAGCCATGGTATAACCAATTGCTTTCTGTTACCAATTATAGACATTTAAGAATATTTGTAGAGATGCCATAATTGATTTTGTTTAGGTTGCCTAAATATACACAATATATATATATATATATATATATATATATAGATATATAGATAGATAGATAGATAGATAGATAGGTAAGAAAAAGAAAAGTTTGCAAAAATTGATAAACATGGGATTTTACCAATTTTAATTCTTTTTCGTCAAAAGACATATTACATGAATTTGGCACAGGCAAGACGTCGAGGTGTAGCTTGTCAAAAGAGGACGGTCATCTTGTCAAAAGAGGACGGTCATCTTGTCAAAAGAAGTCGGCCATCTTGTCAAGTTGCGGTTACCTTTACATAAACATGTTCAATGCCATGTTTAATAAGCTAACATTAATGACCTAAGTTTGTTTTTTTTTGTTTTTTACAGGGAAAGTCCGCCCAATGGCAAAACACTAGTCGAGAAGAGATCCTGTTTGGTTTGTACATTTCAGATGAACTCTAAAAAACAGAGCATTAAACAACGTGTCATCACGTAGAATATGTATACATACATACACACAAACACACAAACACAAACACACACACACACACACACACACACACACATATATATATATATATATATATATATATATATATGTGTGTGTGTGTGTGCGCGCGTGTGTGTATATATGTGTGTGTGGGTGTATACATATATATATATTCGTGCTACTGACGTTAATATGTATATTTATTAATATAAACTTAATAAATGTGTTATATTACATCGAGCACTGTTTTACTAACACCAGCCTTCTCTCTCTCTCACTCTCTCTCTCTATATATATATATATATATATATATATATATATATATATATATATATATATATATATATAGGGGAAGAGAGTGAGAGTGAGAGAAGATCACTCTCTACATACATACATACATACATATATATATGTGTGTGTGTGTGTGTGTGTGTGTGTGTGTGTAGGGAGAGAGAGAAGAGATACGACCAAAGATTCAGTAGAACGTTAGCGTACATGATAAAAGAAATTCTCCAAAGCTTAAATAAAACAAAATTTTATCGTCAAAATCGTTGTGTTATTTTTAAGAGGAAAAGTCAATGAAGAAACTTATGTAACATTTTTTAACACTTTTTGAAACCTTCGAATTATTTGTTAAAAATGTTATTTTTCTGGCGTCAATGTGTGGAGATGAATTAGTGTCAGAATTTTTTTTTGTGTGTGTCATTCATTGATTTGGAAATTATTACAAAATTCAAATAATTATCGGATTGTAATGAAACTTTCTTCTCAGATGAAGGAAAATATTTCAGAAACAATTCTTTACACTATTTACATAATTCGGACTATTTTCCTCATCTTCGTCGCCATATTGATTACAACATTTCCGCCCTTCAGTATCTGTCTATATTTCTGAGATGAGGTATGATATACACTATTTACATTATTCGGACTATTTTCCTCATCTTTGTCGCCATATTTATTACAACGTTTCTGCCCTTTAGTATCTGTCTATATTTCTGAGATGAGGTATTATGTACACTATTTACATTATTCGGACAATTGTCCTCATCTTTGTCGCCATATTTATTACAACGTTTCTGCCCTTTAG
>CAHIKZ030001902.1:3872500-3907500 GCA_903632075.3 Acanthosepion pharaonis
ACCAAAATGAAAGAACTCTTCTTATTAGAAAGAACTCTTATTCTTTGAAAGAATTGTGCTCGGAAATATATCTTCAAGAAAATTACAACATAAAACACATATCGCTGCCTACAGTAAGTATGCCTACAGAAATATGTATATGAACATAAGCTGTGTATCGTCTTCCATGTCTTCAATTGGGAAACCAGAATGGCATATATCATGATTTATTATTTCAAAGCTCCCAAGAAAATTAAATTTCAGAATTAAATGACCCATAACGAGTTGATATGCCGTTAAACAAAACAAGCAAACGAATCCAATTAAAGATACATCGATTTTTTTTTTAGAAATAGCTTTGTTTTGAAAAGAATCCGAACTGAAGAGATAGGGAACTGAACAGATTCCGAACTGAACAGATTCAGAACTGAACAAATTCGGAACAAAACAGAAACGGAACTGAACAGATACGGAACTGAACAGATTTGAAACTGAACAGATTCGGAGTAGAACAGATTCGGAACTGAATAGTTAAGGAACTGTATAGATTGGGAACTGAACAGATTCGGAACGGAACAGATACGAAGCTGTACAGATTCGGAACTGAACAGATTCGGAAAATAACAGATTCGGAACAGAACAGATTCGGAACTGAACATATACGGAACTGAACAGATTCGGAACTGAACAGATTCGGAACGGAACAGATTCGGAATTGAACAGATTTGGAACGGAACAGATTCGGAACAGAACAGATTCGGAATTGAACAGATTTGGAACGGAACAGATTCGGAACGGAACAGATTCGGAACTGAACAGATTCGGAACGGAACAGATTCGGAACAGAACAGATTCGGAACAGAACAGATTCGGAATTGAACAGATTTGGAACTGAACATATACGGAACTGAACAGATTTGGAACTGAACATATACGGAACTGAACAGATTTGGAACTGAACATATACGGAACTGAACAGATTCGGAACTGAACAGATTCGGAACGGAACAGATTCGGAACTGAACAGATTCGGAACGGAACAGATTCGGAACAGAACAGATTCGGAATTGAACAGATTTGGAACTGAACATATACGGAACTGAACAGATTTGGAACGGAACAGATATGGAAGTGAACAAATATTGAACTGAACAGATTCGGAACTGAGCAGAATCGGAACTGAATATATACGGAACTGAACAGATTTGGAACTGAACAGATTCGGAACAGAACAGATTCGGAACTGAAGAGATTCGGAAGTGAACATATATGGAACTGAACAGATTTGGAAGTGAACAGATTCGGAACTGCACAGATTCTGAACATAACAGATACGGAATTTTTATTCTTATATTGTTTTTATGCTTCATTTCTTTCATCGGAAGTGTCTTTATTTTTTATCTTATTTTATTTTTTGACTATTTATAAGTTTTATACTCTTCTGTAAAGTGCCTGAAATCCATACTACAGTTTGACCCAAGCCTTATGAGTAAAATTGAGTAGACGGAACTCTTGGGTATATCTTCTGCTAGCACGAAGTCACGAGTCATCGTGACTGAGAGCTTGAGTGTGCTGGCCTTGTTCAAATTGGTGATCACGCTAGAAAACACGCACACTCCCAGAAATTGTAACTAAAGTCTACTCAGCATAGTTGCAGTATAAATCCACAGGTGGGCTATGTGGGTGTTGAATAAATTCAAATGCTCTTGAGCAAGCGTCTGCAATCGTATAGCTAGCCAATCGAATACGAGTGGCCAACTATACTACTCTGCATCGTATCACAGTCTACACCCCATAAATCAATAAGTATCATCCGACATACCGCAACAATAGTTTCTTTCCATTTTAGTAATATCTTGGTAGAACCTTTCTCTATGCTTATCACTCACTGCTCTGAGGTTCAGAGGGAAGAATTTAAATGTGGGGGTGGATAAAGTGAATTTTGAGTGACATTTGGCATACCATATCCTCAAACAATGTTTTCTTTTTCAAGGTGTTTTATTAAACATACCTCAATGTGTGCCAGTAAACTTTCCCTGTCTCATGGCTTTTATTAAACACACCTCAATGTGTGCCTGTGAACTTTTCCATTTTTCATGGATTTTATTAAACACTCCTCAATGTGTGCCTGTGAACTTTTCCATTTTTCATGGATTTTATTAAACACTCCTCAATGTGTGTCTGTGAACTTTTCCATGTCTCTTGGATTTTATTGAACATACCTCAATCAGTGTCTGTGAACTTTTCCATTTTTCATGGATTTTATAAAACATACCTCAATGTCTGTCTGTAAAATTTTCCATGTCTCGTGGATTTTATTAAACACACCTCAATGTGTTTCTAACAACTTTTCATACTTTTCTATTTTTTATGGCCTTCATTAAACACATCTCCATGTGTATCTGTGAACTTTTCCATTTTTTATGGATTTTATAAAACACACCTCAATGTGTGTCTGTGAACTTTTCCATGTTTCGTGGATTTTATTAAACACACTTCAAAATACCAACCTTTCCGTTTCTGACCAAACTTTCCGTTTCTCAGGGACTTTATTAAACACACCTCAGTGTGTGTCTGTGAAGTTTCACCTTTTAAAGGGTCTTTATTGGACACACCTAAATGTGTGTTTGTTACAAGTGTGTATTCAAAAATATCTCAAATGTGTATATGTGAACTCATCCTTAATTTCAAGGGTCTTATATTCACCACACGATGTTCATAACATCCAAATAAATTGTTATTTTTTGATGTATAAATCTTCATCTTCATTTTCATTTTAAATTCACTTGTTTAACTGCCTTGCTTCACCATTGTTACGTGTGTTTCTATGTACGTTGGTTCAAGAGTGTTTTTATTCAGGACAAAACCCGGAACAATTGGTACACACTGCTGCTGCCTTAAATGAGTTAGTACCACCAACATATCACCCATAAATCAATAAGTATCATCTGGCACCCCTCGCAGCAAACTTGTGTATCTGAACATTTTTTGACACAAATAATATTCGGAATGATACATTGCAATATGGCTTCCTTTATCTTCGCTTTTTTTTTTCTCCTTTTCCCGCGTTTCATTTGGGCGTCAGTGACGTTAAATTGCCTCATCCTTTGAGTGCAGGCTGGTTGTAGGCATACTGCTAGATTACATTCATTAGTTAAAGTAGGATGTTGTTAGAGATCAAAGTAGAGATAGTTAATACTGGACTTAGTCCGAAATGTCCTTTTGTGTTTGTGTGTTTATTTTTTCTTCTGCCTTGCGCAAATGTCGAGGCCCGCAGTTCAGCCAAGACGTTTTTTTTTTGTTTTTGTTTTTTTAGTGATTTGTTTATTTATTTTGTTTATTTGTTTATCTATCGTCTTTATTTATTTTGACAATGTAGGAAATTTAAGCCTTTGAAAACACATGACTCACGTGTCGATCTTTATTAGAAATGACGTCACGACGGAGTCAATTTTCCTTGATGTGACAATAGCCTCGGGATTTAAGAGCAGAGAAAGGAAAGAGCTGGGAAGAAAAACGTGCAAAAGAAAGAAACAGAGAAAAGGTTAGGCAAATAGAGAACAAGAAAGAAAGAAAGAAAGAAAGAAAGATAGAAAGAAGGAAATATACACCGGAAAGATACAAAGAAAGAAACATACACCGGAAAGAAAGAAAGAAAGAAAGAAAGAAAGAAATATACAGAAGAAGAAGAAGAAGAAGAAGAAGAAGAAGAAGAAGAAAAAGAACAAGAACAAGAAAAAACAAGAACAAGAACAAGAAGATATTAATAATACGATATTATTATTAGTAATAGAAGAAGAAGAAGAAGAAGAAGAAGAAGAAGAAGAGGGGAGGAGAAGAAGAATATATTCATAATAAGATATTATTATTAATAAGAGAAGAAGATATTAATAATAAAATAGTATTATTAATACAAGAAAAAGAAGAAGATGATAAAGGAGATATTAGAAATAATAGAAGAAGAGGAGGAGGAGAAGAAGAAATACTAAGAAGAAGAAGAAGAAAGACTGAGAAGAAGAAGAAGAAGAAGAAGGACTGAGAAGAAGAAGAAGAAGAAGAAGAAAGACTAAGAAGAAGAAAGACTGAGAAGAAGAAGAAGAAGAAGAAGAAGAAGAAGAAGAAGAAGAAGAAAGACTAAGAAGAAGAAGAAGAAAGACTGAGAAGAAGAAGAAGAAGGACTGAGAAGAAGAAAAAGAAGAAGAAGAAGAAAGACTGAGAAGAAGAAGAAGAAGAAGAAGAAGAAGAAGAAAGACTAAGAAGAAGAAGAAGAAAGACTAAGAAGAAGAAGAAGAAGAAAAACTGAGAAGAAGAAGAAGAAGAAGAAGGACTGAGAAGAAGAAGAAGAAAGACTAAGAAGAAGAAGAAGAAGAAAGACTGAGAAGAAGAAGAAGAAGAAGAAGAAAGACTAAGAAGAAGAAGAAGAAAGACTAAGAAGAAGAAGAAGAAAGACTGAGAAGAAGAATAAGAAGAAGAAGAAGAAGAAAGACTAAGAAGAAGAAGAAGAAAGACTGAGAAGAAGAAGAAGAAGAAGAAGAAGGACTGAGAAGAAGAAAAAGAAGAAGAAGAAAGACTAAGAAGAAGAAGAAGAAAGACTGAGAAGAAGAAGAAGAAGAAGAAGAAGGACTGAGAAGAAGAAAAAGAAGAAGAAGAAGAAAGACTAAGAAGAAGAAGAAGAAAGACTGAGAAGAAGAAGAAGAAGAAGAAGGACTGAGAAGAAGAAGAAGAAGAAGAAAGACTAAGAAGAAGAAGAAGAAGGACTGAGAAGAAGAAGAAGAAGAAGGACTGAGAAGAAGAAAAAGAAGAAGAAGAAGAAAGACTAAGGAGAAGAAGATGATGAAGAAGAAGAAGAAGAAAGACTGAGAAGAAGAAAAAAAAAGACTGAGAAGAAGAAAGACTGAGAAGAAAAAAGACTAAGAAGAAGAAGAAGAAGAAAGACTAAGAAGAAGAAGAAGAAGAAGAAGAAGATGATGATGATGATGATGATGTAGGTACGAACTAGACTCGATGTTACTTAATTCCAGTGAACGTAGGAGAACCTGTCTTTCAATGAGAAATAGACGTAAGAGGCAACAGAAGCAGCAGCAGCAGAAGTTTAAAAAAAAAGAGTAAAATTGATTTGAAGACAAAGGAAGAGGCAAAAATAGGAAGGAAAAAAGAATAAAATACTGAAGAAAATTGATTTGAAGGAATAAAACTAGAAAATATCGAAGGAAAATAGATTGGATGAAGGAAATACCAAAGAAAAATGATTTCAAGATAAACAACGAAAGATGCTGAAAAAATAGATTTTAAGAAAAAGACGATGTCGAAATAAAGATCAACCACTAAGTCATTTTTCTTTACCACCGTTCAACCGGTGGCTAGGCATAACGTCATTTTTTTTCCTACCACCGTTTTACCGGTGGTCAGGGCTCAAAGGGTTAAGAAAAGAAGAATCCAGGGTGCGATGGATAAATTGTTGTCTACATGCCCGCGAAAATGAAAATAACATTGATATCTCATTTTAATATATATATTTACCAAAATGGGGCACCTCGAGGCAGCGTAATGGTTAGCCAGCTTGTCTCGCTAGAACAATTACGGCTGAGTAGTGAGTTCGATCCTCACTGGGTTCCCCCTAATTTCGGCCTTGTGCCACATCTAAGCAAGGCTTTGAAAATCACTATATATTTACTAAAATTACTTTAAAATATCTTGAAATTCTAAAAACTAAATTTATTCAATAAAATCGCGACTGGCTTCAACCGTGGCCTCAAGATGACTTCGGAATCTCCTGCAACTCTTCTGGTCGCTCTCCGTGTTAAAGTTAGTGAATGCTACTATAATCCATGCCTTCAGTTCCTCTTTGGTGTTACAAAGAGCTTTGTTATCCCCTCACTCAACTGCGCCCCACACATAATAATCAAGGGGGTGCAGTCTGGGGAGTTAGGTGGCCAAATGTTAGGGGTCACTTGGTCGCAGAAATTGCCTGGCAGCCATGACTGGGTTCTCCTGCTTGTGTAGTATGGTGACGAGTCTTGTTGCCAGGCATAGGGTCTTCCAGCAGCCACCATCTTGACCCAGAGCAACAGTACCCCCTCAAGGCACTTGATGTAAGCCTCTGTGTTGAATTTGAGGTACTCATCAACCAGATTGATCAAAGTGAGATTTCCGAGCTGCCGTTCCTTCGTAATCACCGTTAGACTCACCCAACTCTCTCAGAGTCCCCTGCACTGTACTCGGATTAACACCCAGGCACTTTGAAACGTTCGTATTGAAGCTTCCAGCGCGAATGCCAAACAGTAGAAGAAGAAGAAGAAGAAGAAGAAGAAGAAAACAGATTTTAAAGACGGGAAAATGCAGATATGGAAAGAAAATGGATTTAAAGAAAGAAGAAGACATCGAAGTAAAGAAGAAGAGATTGAAAGAAAAGAAATTTTCAGAAGATAATACCAAACGAGAATTTCTTTAAGAAAAAAAAATGATATATCACAGTAAAGAAGAAAAAGAAAATAAAGAAGAAATTAGATTTCAATAAGAGGATGATGATGATATCGAAGGAAAATATGTTTAACAAGAACAAGGAGAAAAAAGTTATCGAAAGAAAATGGATTTTAAGATGATGATGACGATGATGATGATATTGAAAGAAAATAGTTTTTTAATAAGAAAAAGATGTAAACGAATATATCGAGACAAAGAAGAAGAAGAAGAGGAAGAAGAAGAGGAAGAAGAAGAAGAAGAAATGAAAACTTATTAAAAATTGTTATAGGCGGACACGAATAATGTAAATAAAAAATGATAAGGCTGATTTTGAAAAAAAATGACATGTCGTTGATATCTCCCATCAACTGCCAAGATAAAATACAAAAAAAATCACAATCGTAAAATTTTTTTCACGTAATTATATGTAAGAAACAAAATATGCTATCTAAATATACGATGTCTGTCCGGAAGTAATCCAACCATTAAATGTTATCGAAAAAGCAAACTGGCCTACCTAGGGCAGTGGTTCCTTGGACTCCTACAAAGAAGAGAGTTTTTCAAAAGATTTGATACCATTTGAGATGTAAATATCTGACTAACTACACAGTCGAAGCAAACGAAATTCAATTGGCTTATTGATGAGTTAAATAAGATCTATTCTTCAGAATTTGAATGAAAAATTCAAAGACGTGGATTTCATGAAGGATTGTAATATGCGCACCGCCTGTGACACAGCACATTTCAAGTTGGTAATCCTGATCGAAGAGGGAATCTGGGTTCCCAGGCTTGCTCTAGAGCAGAGTTTCTCAAGCGGGGTTCCCCGAAACCTTTAGATTTCACAAAAGGTCCCCAAGGATTCCGCGAGAACAGGTGAGACAAGCTAATGCACTTTTGACTTTTTATTTAATTTTATACAGTGTAACCCGGATATAAGAGAGTTGTCGGGACCGGAGAAGAAGTCTCTTATATCCGGGTTTCTCTTATATCCGGGTGTGGTCTATTTTGTTTAGGTAAGTATGGGCTCTAATTTGAGACCAGAGAAAATCTCTCTTATATCCGGGTTTCTCTTATATCCGGGTTATACTGTATACGTATTATTATTAAACACACTCAATATATTCTTGGTTATTGTAATATAACAATCATCCTATCTAACCTATTATATTGTAAAAACGTTGAGAAACGCTGGTCTACTGCTTCCCAAAAATGTTTCTCGAACCGTTTCATTCGGGATTGCCATCAGTTGCTTAACAATAGAAAATAGTAAAAAAGTCACTAAAATCCGAAGATGCATGATATATTAATATTAGCCTTTGGCTGATAATATTCGTCATTCATTGACCGAGCAGCCAGAATTACTGTCGGTTGAAATTTACAAGACGATTCTCTTATAACTTTTTTTTTCAATTTTTCAGATAAATATGTTTCTCAATCACAGCAGCTGCTATCGTCCTTTCCAGTATTGACGGGGGTTTCCTTTCTAACCTTGTTCTTGAAGTATTGTGAAGCGTCAACATCTTCATTAAGTCATTATTTTCTCTTCGAGATACACGTGCCATGTGTTTAAATTGTTGCTTCTGTTTAAAGTCCTCAAGGGCCGTCGTTCATTTTATGCACTAAGGTAAAGGCGCTAAAAAGAATATTAAGGGATCTAAAATCGTCCCTCTAAATAAAAAGGAAAGAGTTGTGGGCCGGTATCTACTTTCTTATTCCCTCTATTGTGAATATTGGACAGCTTCGACAAGACGAAGAGGTGGCGTGAGGACATTGACCTGCTTCTACCAAAGAACAATGACAATGCCATAGACAGACTACAAATAAACTGCCGCTAAAAAGAAAGCTAATTTTTGCGACACATAATGAGGAAAGAAAGCTTGGAGAATTTAACACTCGCAGGGCATATTGAAGGCAAGAGGTCAGAGTATCCTACCTGACAATTCTAAACAAATCATCGGCCGGACATGAAACACAAAGACTAAATGAGTTGCTGAATATAAAAAAGCGAAGAAAGATGTGAAGAGCCTTGTTCCCACCGATCTTGGAAGAACATGGCATATAAAATGGGGCGTGTTTGTTTCTTTACAGTTATATTTTTTCTCTCAATTAAAATATTCTAAATAACTATCCAGATAAGAAAGAATACGATATGTACCCAACCTTTACAAGATATACGCGTAACATGACGGTTATCGACTCCAAAAGGGAAGATAACCAACTTCAGGTTCCGGCCTACTTGTGGCGTTTCTTTTGCCCAATGCATTATGGGTAGGCATCAATCTATTTCTTCTCCCCATGTCATGCAAACTATAGGTTTAAGGGCAGGGTAGATTGGTCGCTGTATCTTTGGGTGGCAGCCAGTTACATTGAATTTATAACCGTGAAATTAATCCACGATCTTTCAAAAGAAGTCATGGTAATTCACAGATAATAAAAAGGAAGCTGTGGAGAGCCATGATCACATATGTCCTGAAGAAACATACCATTTCGTCATAAAGGGAGAAAAGTATATTTCGCAAGAAGCCATGACAATTCACAGATAATAAAGTAAAGGAAGCTGTGGAGATCCATGATCACCTATATCCTGAAGAAACAGAGCATTTAGTCTTAAGGTGAGAAAAGTCCATTTCCCAAGAAGCCATGGCAATTCCCAGATAATAAAGAAAAGAAAGCTGTGGAGATCCATGATTACCTATGTCCTGAAGAAACATAGCATTTAGTCTTAAGGGGAGAAATGTCCATTTTCCAAAAAAAAACATGGCAATTCACAGATAATAAAGAAACGAAAGCTGTGGAGATCCATGATCACCTATGTCCTGAAGAAACATAGCATTTAGTCTTAAGGGGAGAAAAGACCATTTCCGAAGACGTTAAGAAATTTCACAGATAATAAAGAAAAGGATGCTGTGGAGGGCCATCATCACCATGACATCCTGAAAGGAAATTGTCTTAAGAAATGTACCCATTAAAATGTTCGTTAATATTCTTTCGAATTTGTAAGAGAAGCTGCGCCAATATCAAGCCTCGAATCTGATGAAAGCTTACAACCGATAACATTCGTGATAGCTGAGTGTCTCTAACAATCACAAAATTGGAACAGCGTCTTCCTCCTTTAAAAAAAAAAATGTCTTTCGTTTTATCTTTGACCTGAATTCTCATTACAAATATATCGCTCATCTTTTTCGATATCAGTTTATTAGAAACAAGAACAATCTAAACACACCAGCAACCAAATAAATGGCGTTTTATTTATAGATATTTAATAGGATTGTTGGAATATTTCGTCACAAATGAAAATTTTCCGGAATCCAGATGTGATTCTACCGATGAGTGTTGACAATAATGTAAACAGATTACATGAAAAATGCGAATGTTTTAAGGTTTAGTTTGGTTTAGTTTGTTTTACGGCATATCAAACTCAGTGGGTTATTTAATGCCGAAATTTTTTTCCTGGAAATATTTTGTTTTGTCAAAACTCTATTTCTCTAATATTTTTTTCCTCAAAAATGCATAGCTAGTAATATTTTAAAAAACGTATTGCTGGTAATTTTTTTTTTTAATATATTGCTGGTAATACTTTTTCCTTGAAAAATTGATTTCTGGAAATAATTTTTTTTACAAAGTATTTCTGGTATTAAAACCTATTTTTACACTTTCATAAGGCTTTTTACTGCAGTTTGGGGGTTAAATATTTGCCCATAGCTGGGACCCTAACAGGTGCTACCACCCCGGGTCAGGGTGTACCTGGGAACACCAGCAATTAAGAGGTGGTTCCACGCTCCTCAAAACCTCCTAATCAGAGGCCTTGCTGTTGAACTTAGTTTATCGTCTTTCCCTGGACGCGGATGTAGTTTATCGTCATACCCAGGACAAAATGTTTTAAGGAGAACAAGTACTACAAAGAATTGTTGCATACACTTAAAAAGAGACAGCTGCAATATAAAGGTCGCATGTTGAGGAATAAATGCTTGGAGAATTTAGCTCTTGGAGAATTCAACGTAGAGAATTTAAGCAGTGAGAAGTGATCAGAAAAGCCTAAACATCCATTGTCAGAAGGCAGAATGTACAGTTATCTGTAAATGTAACAACCCAAAATTCGATATACGAATTTGGGACGCCAAAATCAACACAAGTGCAAAACTTTACATATGTGGGAAATGTTTTAACAGACGACTGAAAAAGTCACGACGAAATCCGAGAAATATAACAAAACATGCCTTCCAAAAGCCAAGCAAAGAATAGAGAAACATGAAAATTTATTTAGAAACGAAGAGGTTTTTTTTTTAGGGTTGGATGGGTCCAACTAACATCAGTTGTCCTTTTTATTTTGTGTATTTGTTTTGATATTTTAGTCTGTTTTTGGGGTTCATTCCCACCCACCCCCAATTACATATCATCCACAAATTTTTGTATATAGAATATTATAGTCGTTATTTTTTTAAATCATGGGATGGTTTTGTAAGTCCCCTGTCAGTATGCGGTATTGAGTCAGTCGCTCAACTGAGTCAGTCGACCCAGTACTTTCTGAGCGACTGTTCGGTTAAACTCTCTTCCTACGGACGGGAGGAACCCGAAGGAGGCTACGCCGAAGGGCGGAGTCTCCTTCGGGGAGGTAGACCGGCCCGGAACCCGTTTATACGGGTTCAATGGGCATATTTTTAGCCGAGCCCACGGGCTCGGAATGCCCACGTTAAAAAGGCCTTGTGCCACATGACACCCTCGTGGGGGGGGGGACAATATCGTCAGTATGCGGTATTGTGGTATATAGAGGATTGAATGCTGATGGATAAGTTCCTTTTGTAAATGTGCAAATTGTAGTAAGTGGGTCGTGAATCTGATTAGCTAGGCATAATATAGTAAGTGATGACCGGCCTTAGCCCTTCCCCCTGTGCCTCAATTATATTTTATATACAATAAATCTAGATATTAAAGATAAGGACAACAGTCGGAATGATGTAAATAATGTAAATAGTTACAATACCTCATCTCAGAAAGATAGACAGACATCAACCGTCTTTTTCTGATTCTAAGTTAAAGGGTCCTTTTGGTTTCCATTAACTTTAAAACATTTTCGTTACTCACATATTCAATCTATAGTATTCTCAGTATCCTTCTGTAGAACCACATTTTTGTTACCTCATATCTTCTCTTCAGCTATGAGGATACTGTCCAGAATTCACAGCCATATAGGAAATCTGATATTTCATAACAGTTCAGCGCTCTTTTCTTCGTATCGAGAAATTTGTTCGAAAACAGTTATTTGAAAAACATTTATTAGAATTGTAAATTGTTTGAAAAAAAAATTAATCGAAAGGACAATTATGCTAAAAGATAAGTATTCGAAATACCTATGTTTGAAATACGTATGTGGTTTTGCCTTGAGAGTTTCAATGCTGATTTACCTAGAAAAGTTTAACAAATATATCCGAAAAAAAAAAAAAACGATTTTCAAAATGACTTTTTTCTCTTGATACGGCTATTAGTTAATATATCATCAATCATATTTATGCAGATATCTCCACAGGAAAAGCGATACCTAATGTTTAAAATGAAATTTTAAAAATGAAAAATCTTTCTGGAAGCTTTTATTTTAGTTTTAATTTTAAGCAAATAGATTAAATTTAATATTTCCAATAAGCAAAATACTTTGCTGTATTTCAAAACTATTTGAAATTCTCTGGAAGTAATTTTTTGTTGCTAGAATAGCTGATTAGCATCCTCAGGATTAATCTTTCATCGCAATGTAAATCTCTTTATTAAAAAAATCTTCCAAGAATAAAATATCAGTCAGTTATGTGCCACGCGCGATACACACTTAGGCGATTATGTATCTTTTAATACATGACTGACGAGGCAGATTTTTCTGTAGTGGTTTGCCATTTCTTTCAGCGGTAGACCAGTTGCCATCCAAGGCTATAGAACCCGGTCTGTCCTGCTATTTACCCATAGCTGGGAGGGGAAGAGGATTCATACCATTCACAAATGTCAGTCAGTCAGTTATATGCCATGCGGGATACACACATAGGCGATCATGTATCTTTCAATACATGACTGACAAGGTAGATTTTTCCCGTAGTAGGTTGCCATTTTCTTTCTGCGGTAGACCAGTTGCCATCAAAGGCTATAGAACCCGGTCTGTCCTGCTATTTACCCATGGCTGAGAGGAGAAGAAAATTCATACCATTCATAAGGATCGCTCAGTCACTTATGTGCCATGCGTGATACAAGCGTAGGCGATCATGTATCTTTTGATACATGACTCACGAGGCTGATTTTTCCGTAGTAGGTTGCCAGTTCTTCCTGTGGTAGACCTAGTTGCAATCCGAGGCTATATAACCCGGCCTGCCCTGCTATTTATAGCATCAAGAAGAAGAGGATTCATACCTTTCCCAAGGATATTAGCACGTAAGTGAATGTAAAGGATTCGAACTCGGCTCTCCGATTCCTCAACCCGAGCCGCTGAAGCGTTAGTTGAGGAATGTTAGCTGATCTTAAGTATAAGTATTATTTACTTTAAGTTTGAAATATCGCAGAAATGTATTTTTTATCGCAGCAGTCGCTGTTTATTTGATCTGTTGTCATGTTTGACTGCTTGATGACAGATTAATACGTATCTCATGTTGTTCTATGGGAGCTTTAGCCGTAATATCTAATTAAATATAACATGAGGACCTTTTATATATGCTTTTTAAAGCACACTGTAATCTAATGTTTTATTGAATTTCCTGAAGTTATCGTTCTGATAGTATCGTGTATGGGTGCCCATATCTGCAAAAATCGGCAATTTTATACACATACCAAAAAAACAAAATATTTTTTTTAAATACTGTTGTCTGATGATCTGTACTAAGCTTTCCTAGTTATGATTAGTAAATATAATTTTTATTTAATAATAATATCACCTAAACGATTGGAATTAATGCAAAATTTTAAAAGATTTAAAACTTAATATATTATTCTAATTACACTTTTAAAAAAATGAAAATTCTTGTAAAAATTCGTCATTTATCGAAAATATTTTTGTCAAGACTATAATGGCCCTAATAAATTGTATTTCTAAAATCAATAATGTAATAGTTTTATTGTCTTTTTTATATACATTTCAGAGCAGATTTTTCTTAAATGGTTTTACTGTTTGACAAAAAGAAATGGATGATTTAAATGCTCCAAAGAGTTCTGCTTTTAACTTATCAATATGAAGAGGGTAGAATTTTAATCTGGAAATTTCTTAAAATTAAGAAAGTGGGAGTAATTGGTGTAAAAAGAAATTGAAAATAATTTCTTTCATTTGTGAATAAGTCTTGAAAATTTAATTAAAATCCAACAATTATTTGATTTTTGCAAGAAATTTCCAAACTGTTTTTTATTACCAAAAGACGCTAAAATTCCCATACTAATCTTTGGCCGACCTTCTGACGCAAGAAAAACAAAATTTTAACAAAAATTTCGAACTTTCTAGGAAGAATTAAAAAAAATTAATAAAATACTTTGATTTTTCCTCGTAATTAACATTTTGATGATAAAACTTTGTTTTTAACAAGTTTGGGGCCTTTTTTTTCAACACGGTATGCCCTTTTCATTGAATTTTGAGGCATCTATTTTTATAGATCTAAAAAGCCTGGTGTACTCAGGATTGTGTACGTGGCCACTATATATATATGTACTAGCAGTAGAGTCCGGCGTTGCCCGGGGATGTAACAGTAAGAGATAGATCAAGTATCGACCATCATAAAGACTGAAAAATAAAATTGAGAAAGATTATTTTTTAGGTTGACAGACACGCATGTCTTAATTATTTTTTTTTTTTTACGAATTGGTCAAACCCAAACTCAAACAAAATATCGTTTTCAATCGTTATGAGTCTACCGATTGAATAGAATTTTATTATAAACAATTGTCTTGTAAATGGAATTTTAAAGCATTCTGAATGTAAAAATAAAGAAGAAAGTGTGCAAGACAATAATAAACACTTCCTGCCAAATAAAAAATGAAGTTTTGTTGAAATCGGTTGAAAAATGTAGGAAATCCGATCCAATATATAAACGTACAGACACACACACAATCTGCTTTTTATAATAACTAAGATATAGTTACATTCCCAGACAATTGCAGATCCTTCTTTGGATTTTGTCAAGAATCTCGCGATGTACAGCGGGAGCACCAGACCAGATACGGTAACAGTATTCAATGCACAGACGAAAATTCAAACGCGCATATATATATATATATATATATATATATATATATATATATATATTGCCGACGCGTTTCGTCTTCCGACTTTTTCAAGGCAAAAATGAAATCGAAATGTTTTTGTTGTTATAGTTACATTAAAAATCCAAATTTAAAAAGATAGACGCTTCTGTTCAAGCCTTTTTCTGGTTAATGTAAATTTCCTTTTAACAGGACGAGCGATCCTGTATCTTTTTCAAATACGAGTGACGGCGCCATTTAGAGATTTAAATGTTGAAAAAAAAAAATGCAGAAAAAGTACGTTTTTTAGACTATGGATTTATTGATTGTGCTCGGATTTCTATATGCTGATGTGTGTGTGTGTTTAACGCTTTACCACCCCACCTCTAAAAAAAACAAACAACAACCCAATGACATCATTACAAACTTGACACTACGGCCAACCTAAAGAATTAAAGACTCATTTGTGCCTTCAGAAAGTAGGTTTCTGTCACCTGAACGGCTTCTGGGATTTACGTAGTCACGCACCTGTAATGGCACGCTCTACATCCGATTGTTTTCTTAACACGAATAGACAAAAAAAAAAAAAAAAAAAAAGAAAAAATGGTGAGGGTGAATTAGCGTCTGTAAGAATCATCAAAAGCGACAAGTGGAACTAAACATACAAGGCGAGACGATCAAAAGGAGGAGACACGGCGACCCGGTTTGATAACTAATTTCACGAATCGCTAATGAAAATCTAGTCGCAGCTTAGATCTTACAAGAAACCCATCAGGACGTAGGAGTGTTTAATTTTAGCCCGGCAGGGCCGGGAGCCCAACTGCTGCGAGCATACAGTTGTTTCATATCCTTATGATTCTTCAGTATTGCTGACTCTGATATTGTCCTAGGCTGAACCAGATTAGAAAAGATACAGGGTCCCTGTTAAGCTTAGGATAGACAGGAGAAATGATAGCTACAACATTACATAGCTTGTAACGCGCACTCTTGCGGAGCTAGCCTTGTGGGTGAGGTAGTTTTATATTTCTAACTGTCGTCTGTAATCTGTGTTCGAACCCACTTATAAAGCTAGCTGAATGCTGATTTTCTGAGACGGCCGCTCTTCAAAAATAGGCGATCGTCTTACCGTCATTTCTTTCTATTTCACTTCTTTCTCCCTCTTTTATATACCTTGTACTCAAGATCATAGCTCTCCACAACTTCCTTTTATTGCTCTAATAATTTTTTTACTCTTCAGGATTATTCCTTGAGTAACCCATTAATTCTATTAAGTAGGTTAATCGCTGTTTGCTTTGGTTTTTTACCTTTAAGATCTTGAGAGTGTTGAATTCTCTAGGCCTTCTTTCCTTATTATTTATTGCATATGTTAGTCTTTCTAATTGTTAGTATCAGATTCCTTGTGGATTTTATTCTCATTAAAACTTCAGCGCAAACATACTTTCCCCAACGCATTAAACTGATTCATTTTTTCTACTATAATTCCTTCTTACTGCATTCAATTATGGTATTTTTTTATGCCACATCCTTTCGTAACGTGGGACGTCATGGTTTTCCACAACTTCCTGTTTTTGTTATTCTAAGTAAATTCTATCCCTTTGGTATCCAACATTGACGTTCGTTAAATTCTATTTAGTAAAATTCGTTTAGTAAGTTGCTTGAAGTTTCTCTTGCTTTTTAATTATAAACATATCTTCTGAGCATTCAAGCCCTTCTTTTACCATTCTGAAACCCAACAGTCTATTTCAGCATCCCCTTATTAAGACTTCCTTGTTTCTCACATGTTATGTCCATGGTATTTTCAACACATCTCTTCCTTAGGTCTTTTTCATCTGTGAGCTGATCGTTCAGGATTCACTTCCGTATCGGAACCTTTTTTTTTTCTATTTCTAAGGACATTTTAGAATTTGAGCCGCAGTTTGGTATCCGTTTTTTTAACACCCCGTAAGTCGTATTTGATACAAATCAGAATTAAGAAACTTCAAATTATGGCTGATGCGATCGGTCACCAGTTCTTGGGTTACGTTGACAATTTCTGAGGAAGCAGAAAGTCTGCTTTAATCATGTTTAACCAACGTCTCGATCCACAGTACGGGATTGGTGTTACATCGACTGTCCAATTTTTTTTTTCTATTTTTCCGATCTTCGAATATGATGTAAATTGGGATCAGAATTGTGAACAAATACTCAGTATTTTATTTATTTATTTATTTTTAAACATTCAACCCCAAGCAAGGGGGAAGCCACTAACACGCAAGGGGTTACAGAGTTGAAGCGAGAACAAAGACTAGTGATAGAGGAAAGGATAAAGAGAAGGATAGGGGATAGATCAAGGCATCTGGAGACGTCGATTGACATTACATCTGAATAGTTGAAGATTATAGCTATCACGAAAACAAGAAATGGAAAGGGAGTTCCACAGTCGAGAAGTGCGAGACATGAATTTATTGGAGTAGAAGAGACGGCTTCATTTAACAGTTTCGACAGTGAAAGCGTGAGAGCGAGATGCCAGCCTAGTTGAGCGCTTAAATTCATGAAGTCTGGGAACCAGCGAAAGCAGCTCATCGGAGCAGTTACCGTGGAAGTATTTATAAAAAAAAACAGAGGGAGGCAACGGCACGTCTGTGAGAGAGCGACTGCAGACGAGATGCCAGATCAGGGCCAATTACATTGTATATCCGTCTCTGGATTTTATCAAGGACCTTGAGACAATTAGAATGGGCTCCAGACCATATATGGTAGCAATACTCCATGAAAGGGCGAATGGTTGATTTGTATATTTGAAGTATCGATTCCGGTGAGAAAAATTTCCTGGTGCGGCACAGGGAGCCGACTTTCCTAGCAGTGGACGAAGCTATTGAGTCAATATATTCGTTCCATCTCAGGTCAGCGGACATTCTTTAACAAGTAAGTTCAACTATCTCAGTCATACTCAAGAAGTGGGTGTTGTCAGGGTGATAGACAAGATTTTGTTGGTTACATCCCAAAATTTCTGAATTAATCCAAATTGACGTCATGTGTAACGGTTAAATTGTTAGACCGCTGCCTAAATATACCGTTGTTTTTTGGGGTTTTTTTAAACAATAAACATTGCTGAGGAGTGATGGTAGTTAAAATAATAGCGGTGTCAACGGAAAAGCCATCCTTTTGATAATTCATTTTTTTTTTTTTTGGCGGGCACGAATTCCAGGTTAGCGTTCTTCATATTTGTGAACAACTCTATCGTCTGCAGCATATGCAATATCTATGCATGTTCTTTTGTCTTTATCTACAACCGCAATAGCTATTTTTTTTCTGCAAGTCACACCTGGATCCTGAGAGCCCACACTTGTACTTCTCATTTCCACTGACACCTGTTGGTGTTTGTCGATACCATGTTTCTGTCCTCTCCAATCTATATTTCCCGCTTATTTTCCAATTAATCATTTTTGCAACATTAATATGTCTTCTTTTTGTGTTCCCTCTGTGCCAACTTTGTGAATTCGCAGACATGTCACTTGTCTTCTCTTTTATCAGCCCACATCCTGCACTTAACATTGTCAGTTTTATGGTCCATTGTACACCTGACATTGTTCCTTCTGAGTGCATGTTCTTCAGCTTCAAAAATCAGCGATTCAATCTCTGGTTTCAAATCACTCCACATGAACCAGACCCATATTATTATTTTTATTTTCTTTGATTTCTGGCGTTTACACATTTCTTTCCGGGTTCCGCCCAGAGACCTAAGGTTAGAAATGGCATCATGACACTTTCCACTGACAAAAAAAATAAAATAAAATTACATAGATAAAGCCCTTCGTAAAGTGTGGGCTGTACTTGTCAATTTTTTTGTATCTCCTTCAATTAGTTTACCGCAATCTTTTCCATCCAGTCCTAGGGCTCCAACTACAACAGGGATTATTGAGGTTCCCATAAGCCACATTTTTGAGATTTCTATTTCAAGGTCCTTCTATTTTGACAACTTTTCGAATATCTTCAAAGATACATTGCAGTCAGCAGGGACTGCCATATAAATAAGGAGGCACTTTTTTTGTTTCTTTGTGGTCTTTATTATTATTATTATTATTGTGCTTGTCACGCCTTTCGTTGGTTCGCACGATCGCTACGCCCTGCCAATACTTCATGAACAATGGACTATTCCGTTTTGATCGCGTAGAACGAGGTGAAAAGACACTACTTGGTTTCATTGAGAAATAAAAAGAAAGAAAGAAAGAAGATATGTGGAGAGAAAAAGAATCAGATTAAGCTGATCCTAGCCAAAAACGCCCAGAAAATGATGACGACCGCCATAAAAACGCCATTTTTCAGACGCGCTATATCGAACGACAAAAACCGAGTAAGACAATCGCCAAAAATTCACATACCATAAATATATTAACATTGTCGGTCGAATTATTTTCAAATTACTATTAAGTGAAATCTGTCTATATTTCTGAGATGAGGTATTGTAACTATTTACACGATTTACATTGTTCGGACTGTTGCCCTTATCATTGTTGCCATATTCACGATGTTCAGGCCGTTGTACGCTCCCACATTCTTCAGGGGATATACGTTGGAATTTTGAACTGAACCCTTTATTTAGTCCAGAGAGGTAGATTGTTCATATTACACACCTTAAGGCTTTTTCTGGATATCTGTTTCATTTAATTCCCTTTAGTAATTCAACTCTCCAAGGATCCATGACTCAGTTGATGAAAGCCTTAGGTGAGTAATCCAAGATGTGACTTGACACAAAGAGTTGAGAGTTCAATACCTGGCCACAGTAGCAGGTACTAAACATTTTCTTTTCTTTCTTTTTTTTTTTTTTTAAATATTTTTTACAGGGTTTTATTTTAACAAAATGCAATAAAAATATTTTTTTTTAAATAAAATACACGAAAGAAAAAACTATCAAAGCAAGGAAGAATATAATTTTCAGAAAAACTCTGATAGAAATAATTCTTCCTTAAATGTTTCCCTTCATCGCGTGGGCGTGTTTTCAGTTTAATTTGGAATTGTGGTGAGGCCAATAAAATGAAATATACAAATATAAATGTATAAACAAATAAAAAAGGATTTTACATCATTTCTTTCTCTCTGTGTGACGTCCCCTTTCAGGACTTAGGCAATCATGGCTCTCCACTTCCTCCTATCTCTTGCAGCTCTCAACAAGTTCCATCCCTCTGCCACTTCCCCCAGACCACCTTACGTCACCCACTTGCTTAAAGCCGCTAGGTATTTCATGCGATGTTTTCTCTTGTCTTTATTTTCCTCTATTCGACCCGTGAGTATCAGATTCTCCAAGCTCTCCTTTCTCATTATTTTAATTTTTATGTGCCATGTCGTTTCAGGACGTAGGTAACCATGGCTCTCCACCTCCCTCTATCCCTTGCAGCTCTCAACAAGGTCCTTCCCTCTGCTTCCTCCCCCAGACCACGTTCTGTCATCCACTTGCATAAGTCCGCCAGGTATGTTACGCGTTGTTTTTCCCTTGTCTCTCTTTCCCTCTATTCGACCCGTGAGTATCAGATTCTCCAGACCTTCCTTCCTCGTTATGTGTCCCAGAAACTTCAGCTACCTCTTCCTGATGTTAAGTATAAGCCTCCTCCTTGTTTGCAAAGAACTCATCGTTGTTCACAAGCTCGGTTCATGATATCCTCAGCATCCTTCTGTAGAATCATATCTCCGCCAGGAATGTCCTTCTTTGCTTTCCCTTGTCTCTTTTTCCTTCTATTCGACCTGTGAGTATCAGATTCTCCAGGCCCTCCTTTCTCATTACGTGTCCCAGAAATTTCATCTGCCTTTTCCTGATTTTAAGTATAAGTTTCCTCCTTGTTTGCACCCTCTCCAAGACCTCATCGTTGCATACATGCTCGGTCCATGATATACTTAGCATCCTCCTGTAGAACCACATCTCCGTCGCCTCGTGTCTCTTTTGGAATGCGTCCTTGGCCATCCCAATACGTCTACGGACCTCAGCGTCGCACTTACCGCCCTCTGTCAAAACGCTTGCATCCTCTCCAAAACCTCATCGTTGCTCACATGTTCGGTTCATGATATCCTTAGCATCCTTCTGTAGAACCATATCTCCGCCGCCTCGAGTCTCTTCTTCGTCTTTGAGGAGACCGTCCAACATTCGCCGCCGTAAACGAGGACAGATATCACGTAGCAGTTCAGTACTCTTTTCTTTGTTAATAACGAAATCCTCCTGTCTTGTAATACTCTGCCTAGATTTTAGAATGCGTCTTTGGGCATCCCAATACGTCTACGGACCTCAGCGTCGCACTTAGCGTCCTCTGTCAAAACGCTTGCATCCTCTCCAAGACCTCATCATTGATCACATGTTCGGTTCATGACATCCATAGCATCCTTCTGTAGAACCACATATCCTTCGCCTTGAATCTATTCTTCATCTTTGAGGAAATCGTCCAACATTCGCTGCCATAAAGAAGGACAGATGTCACGTAACAGCTCAATATTCTTTTGTTTGTTACCAAAGAAATCCTCCTGTCTCGCAATACTTTGTTCACCTTTTGGAATGCGTCCTTGGCCAACACAATTCGTCTACGGATCTCAGTGTCGGCACTTACCATCCTCTGTCAAGACGCTTCTCAGATATTTAAACTTCCGCACCTGCTTGATTCTAGTGTCCCCGAACTTCAAATCACATTTCGAGCTAATCCTTTTACCGATGAACAAAGCATTTGCTTTCTTGTAAAATCCTAATCTCTTTTTCTATCTTTCCCTCTCTTTCTCTCTCTATTTTTCTCTCTCAACTAAAACGAGAAAGAAGACGTAAAGACTAACCCCGGCCGAAAAACACCGGATACTGACGGTCCAGCGGCTAAATAATCCCCCCATATTTGTCTCTGCTCCGGCTCTGATTAAACCTAAAAAAAAAAAAAAATTACTCTCTCCACACCCTGACATGATATCTACGCACTAATCCTGTTCATGAAGATAGATGCACAGTGTACACTATTTACATTATTCGGACTATTGTCCTAATCTTTGTCGCTATGTTTATCACAACGTTTCGGCCGTTGTACACTCCGGCCTTCTTCAGGTGGTTGGAATTTCGAACTGAACCCTTTATTTCCCTCACTGGGGTAGACTGTTCTAGTTCCACGTGCCATGTCTAATGAATGTCAGTTATCTCCTGTTAACTCCCCTCTCCAAGTTCTCCACTGCCTTAACCAGGTATTTAACTCACATTCTTTGGACCCTGTTACTGGATCTAACACCTTTATCGACTGTGCAATTAAGATAGTGGAGAGCCATCAGAGGGGAATTAACATGAGATAACTGACATCCATTAAACATGTCTTTTGGAAATAGAACAGTCTACCCCAGTGAGCGAAATAAAGAGTTCAGTTCGACATTCCAACCACCTGAAGAAGGCCGGGGCGTACAACGGCCGAAACGTTATGATAAACATGGCGACAAAAATGAGGACAATAGTTCGAATAATGTAAATAATGTACATAATACCTCATCTCAGAAATATAAACAGATGCACAGTGTATCCACCATTAGTTAAGGTTAAGAAACTAACAAGCGAATCTCTGGTACTTTAAGGTATATTTACCGTCACCCACCTTCGTTCGCCAAGACAAAACATGTATAAATTATTATTTTCTATCGGTTAAGATCAGGAGCAATAATAGTCGTGCTTGGTGAAGAATCAGAGAAACCAGTAAAAATTTTACGATTTTATTATTTTCATTTTCTGATTAGTCTTAATTGTTGAGTTAATGATTGAATAAGTTCATGGCGAGTTCTCTGACAATAAAATATCCGTAGAAATTTCAATCACATCATTAAAATATTTGAGCTTAACTTTAAAAAAAAATGTTACAAATAAGAATCATAAATATGAATGTTGTCGTTATTTTAAGAAATGACAAGATTTGAAATAATCATTTTTTCAATTTCATTGAAACAGCCGATAAACACTTCCATCTTCCCTTCCTTTTTTCTTTCTTTCTTTCTTTCTTTCTTTTACATGTTCCATTTTTCTCTTTCTGCCTAGCATTTCCTTCTTTCTTTCTTTCTTTCTTTCTTTTGTATATCTTGTTTTTCTATGCAATCAAAACGGAATAGTCAATTATTTATGAGGTATTGGCAGGAAACGTTAAACACTTCTATCTTCCTTTTCGTTTTTTCTTTCTTTCTCCCTTTCTTTCTTTTGTATCTTGTTTTTCTATGCAATCAAAATGGAATAGTCCATTATTCATGAGGTATTGGCAGGAGACGTTAAACACTTCTTTCTTTCTTTCTTTCTTTCTTTCTTTCTTTCTTTCTTTCTTTCTTTCTAGCCCCGTCTTGCGAACATTTCTTTTACTAATAATTGTAAAATAATTCAGCAGATGATGTTATTTTATTTAATTTATCGTAATTGGATTTTTGGCGATTGTCTTGCTCGGTTTCCGTCGTTTGATACTGTGCGTCTAAAAAAAATGACGTTTATATCGCGGTCGCCATGTCTTCGCAGTCTTTTCGGGAGTCGGGGAAAGTAAAAAAAATTTTAGTCAAAGAATGGACTTCCTTCCCAGTCAATACATCTCCTTTGGGAGGAGGCTGAATCTATTGCCCGAGGCGTCACCAAAAGAAGTGTCGAGAGGTCTTAGGTAATTTTTCCACGGGTATTGCCGGTAAACCCACTCTAAACTTTTACTTTCTGTCACATTCGGTAGCGACACGGTGGGCTCTGTTCCAGCTAAACGGTCGAACTATCTGCCTTCGGGCAGAGAGGAACCAAGACGAGGCTCTGCCGAAGGGCAGAGTCTCGTTCGGGGAGGTTGACCAACCTGATACCCTTTATGCGGGTTCTACGGGCATTTTTTGGCCGAACCTACGGGTTCGTAAGACCCACGTTAAACCCGGCCTTGCGCCACATCTACCCTCGTTGAGGGGGGGGGCTAGTAAATATCAAGACGGTGAAAAATACAATGATTCTCGGTCTGGGGGCTGAGATCAAAGTGTAGTATCTGTTCTTATCAGATTAATCTGATTTCCTCTCTACTTTTATCTTACTTTCTTTTCATTTTCTCACTGAAACCAATGCCCCCCCCGACTTTTTACGCGATCAAAACGCGAAATAGTTCATTATATTTTAAGCATTGACAGGACATACCGGCCGTGCTAATTAAGGAAGAGGAACAGGCATAATTATAGGATGGTGATGATTATTATTATTAATACTACTATTTCTATTGTTGTTGTTTTTAGCTTTTGCTTTCAACTCTCAACTAGATACTTCAAGAGACAACAAGATGCAAAAAGTGTCATGTAATCAGAGAGGAAGAAATATCGAATTGTGGCATTTATGTAATTTCGTAAGTATGTAGCAGAGACACATCAACGCACTCCTTATGATCTCGGGTATGTCTAAAGCGCCCTGCGTAAGAGATAGATTCCCAGAAATACTTCCGACAGCACCAACCACAAAAGAGACAACTTGAGCTGCTGCTTGGTAAATTTATCAGTTTTGCTCTGCCAGGTCTTGTTACTTTTCTGTGTTTTAGACCAGACCGCCTTCACGATGTTCCTATCCTAAGATACTGCAACCAAGATGTTCTTTGACTGAAAAGGGATTGAATAGATTCAGCGTAATTGTTTTCATTTATTTATTTATTTATTTATTTATTATTATTATTATTATTATTTTCTTCTTTGATTTCTGGCGTTTACACATTTCTTTCCGGGTCCTGCCCAGGGACCTAAGGTTAGAAATGGCAACATGACACTTTCCACTGAAAAAAAAAAAAAAAAAAAAAATTAAATTACATAGATAAAGCCCTTCGTAAGGTGTCGGCTGTACTTGTCAGAACATTTTTTTGTATCTCCTTGAGGCATGGACTTCCAGGAATCCCTTCAATTAGTCTACTGCAATCTTTTCCAACCAATCCGTGGGCTCCAACTACAACAGGGATTGCTGATGTTCCCATATGCCACATTTTCGAGATTTCTATTTCAAGGTCCTTGTATTTTGACAACTTTTTGAATATCTTCAAAGATACATTGCAGTCAGCAGGGACTGCCATGTGAATAAGGAGGCACCGTTATTATTATTATTATTATTATTATTTGTGCATGTTATGTTTCCTGCTTTGTATCCTGCAGAGCCGGGTCCAAGCTATGATCCTTAGGTCCTATAGGAGAATTGTCATTTAATTGTTATCAATTTTCTTACTATATGGGATTTTCCTAGTAAGACGATCTTCTGGACAACTTGTATGCTGATGCTACCTGGAACACTGTGAGTAAAATTGTCCGTTCCTTTTCTAACAAGGCCCAGTGCTCCGATTACTATTGGTACAGTCTCAGTCTTCATTCCCACATCCTGTTAATCTCGATCTCCAGGACCATGTACTTGGACAATGTTTCTCTCAGATGGTACTGGTATGTCAATAAGCATACACTTCCTGAATTTTCTTGTCTTTTATGATAATATCCGGACTGTTGGCTTTTTTCCCCTGTCAGTTTGAATTGACATGTCCCAGAGGATAGTTACATCATTATTTTGGGCAACTGTGTCTGGTTGGTGCTCATACCATCTCTCAGTGGTTTCGATTTTGTGCTCCTTGCATAACTTCCAGTTCACATATGTCGCTACTTTGTTATGTCTGTGGGTATATTCATTTTTTGACAGTTCCGGAAATCCGGAGATAATATGGTCGACAGTTTCATCATATTTTCCGCAGATCCTGTATTTCGGATTAATTCGATCCATGATAATGTCAGTGATAGACTCTGGTTGCGAGTCCCTGGTCCTGAGCAGCAATAAATAGGCCTTCTGTCTCAGCCACTGACGTGTTTTCTGTTGGTCCACATCTGCTCCTTTCGTTTTTTTTTATGTATTTGCCATGCAACACCTTGTCCTCCCAGTTTTTTCATAACTTCATTTTGCCAAGTTGTTTTGCTTTCTGTTTTACTCGTTTGGCGAAGATGGTATTCGCTTTGTTTTTTTTGTTTTTTTTGTTTGTTTTTTTTGTTGGCAGGGTTTCAGGTATATTAAGCTGTTTCTTGAAGAGTGCAACTTCTTTGTCGATGAAGTGGATTTGGTGTTTTACTATTTGTAGGAGAGGGGCATTGGTTTTTGTGTGTTATGCTTCCAATACGATTGTTGCAGTTTTTAGAGATAGTTCAAGTTGGATTAGACCTCGGCCTCTTAAAGCTCTTGGTACATACAACCTATCAACATCTGATTTCGGGTGGTGCTTCCTCATTTGGGTAAGCATTTTTCTGATCTTGGCTTCTAATCTTTTAATGTCATTTAACTTTCATTTAATAATGTTGAGCTCTATGTTACTATGGGTATAGCTAAGCTGTTGATAGCCTTCATTTTATTGACCCCATTAAATTCCATTTCTAGTATCAAACGCTTTTTTCGAATCTTTTTCTTCACAATTGAATGTTGTTTTCCGTCTCCTTCATTAATTCCTACGTATTTGTAAGTACCATCTTGGTTTAGTTCCTTATTCTTATTGTTGATATCAAGGTCTAAATATACTAGACCGAGATTTATTATTATTATTATTATTATTATTACTATTTCTGTTGTATAACCATTTGCTTCTGGGCCCATCTAGAGACCTAAGGTCAGAAATGGCTTCATAAAATTTTCCAGTGAAAATTTTTGTAAAATGTGATGAAAGAAATTTTACATAGATAATTTTCTTCGTAATATGTAATCTGTACTTGTGAGTACATTTTTTATTTATTTCTTTAAGACATGGGCTCCCAGGGATCCCTTCAATGAGTCTATCGTAACCTTTTCCAATGAAGACGAGGGCTCCAACTACATCTGGAATTATGGATGTCCTCATGCGCTATATTTTTAAGATTTCTACTTCAAGCTCCTTGTATTTTGATAGTTTATAGAAGATCTTCAAAGATACATTACAATCAGTAAGAATAAGAAGGCCATTTTGTTTTTGCAATATTTGACCACAATGTCTTGACGATTAACTTTGATTGTTCTGACTGCCACTATCTATTACTCCACCGTGCCTCCATTCAAAAACCGGCCTGGAGAGAGTTGAGCTCCGTCAGGCTATCTTGCCCAAGAAACACCACTTCTACTGCGGCTGAAGTACACATGGTGTCCGTATGACCCTACAGCGTAAATAGCAGGACAGACTGGATTCTATAGGCTTGGGTGGCAACCGGTCTAGAAGGAAAATCTCTGAATTCAAAAACAGCCTGGAGAGAGTTGAGCTCCGTCAGGCTATCTTGCCCAAGAAACGCCACTTTTACTGCGACTGAAGTACACATGATGCCCGTATGATCCTACAGCGTAAATAGCAGGACAGACTGAATTCTATAGGCTTGGGTGGCAACCGGTCTAGAAGGAAAATCTCTGAATTCAAAAAACAGCCTGGAGAGAGTTGAGCTCCGTCAGGCTATCTTGCCCAAGAAACACCACTTTTACTGCGACTGAAGTACACATGATGCCCGTATGATCCTACAGCGTAAATAGCAGGACAGACTGGATTCTATAGGCTTGGGTGGCAACCGGTCTAGAAGGAAAATCTCTGAATTCAAAAACAGCCTGGAGAGAGTTGAGCTCCGTCAGGCTATCTTGCCCAAGAAACACCACTTTTACTGCGACTGAAGTACACATGATGCCCGTATGATCCTACAGCGTAAATAGCAGGACAGACTGGATTCTATAGGCTTGGGTGGCAACCGGTCTAGAAGGAAAATCTCTGAATTCAAAAACAGCCTGGAGAGAGTTGAGCTCCGTCAGGCTATCTTGCCCAAGAAACACCACTTCGCCTGCGGCTGAAGTACACATGGTGCCCGTATGACCCTAGGAGCGTAAATAGCAGGACAGACTGGATTCTATAGGCTTGGGTGGCAACCGGTCTAGAAGAAGGAAAATCTCTGAATTCAAAAACAGCCTGGAGAGAGTTGAGCTCCGTCAGCCTGTCTTGGCCAAAAAACACTACTTCGCCTGCGGCTGAAGTACACATGATGCCCGTATGACCCTACAGCGTAAATAGCAGGACAGACTGGATTCTATAGGCTTGCGTGGCAACCGGTCTACAAGAAGGAAAATCTCTGAATTCAAAAAACAGCCTGGAGAGTTGAGCTCCGTCAGGCTATCTTGCCCAAGAAACACCACTTCTACAGCGGATGAAGTACACATGATGCCCGTATGACCCTACAGCGTAAATAGCAGGACAGACTGGATTCTATAGGCTTGCGTGGCAACCGGTCTACAAGAAGGAAAAACTCTGAATTGAAAAACAGCCTGGAGAGAGTTGAGCTCCGTCAGGCTATCTTGCCCAAGAAACACCACTTCTACTGCGCCTGAAGTACACATGATGCCCGTATGAATGTATCCTCTTTCTCCAGATGTTCTTCAAAGTCCGTATCTTGTTTACTTTCCCATCCAAAACGAAAACAAACAAAAAAAGGTGGGACAAAGCTGAGTAGAACTTCCTCCTGGCTAACAGAATACGATGATTCGACCTATCGTACGTAATATGGGAAGTCCTGATTAAAAAAAAAATTGGTATCACCCCATGCAAGGCATTGAAGTCACGAAGACACAAGAGGTTACAGAATGTAGAAGAATAAGGAACGGAAACATTAATAATGAGCGGGAAGAAGAAAAACTAATCGGGAGGAGAGTAGATAGCGATCGATATTGCATTTAATATTTTGCAGATTAAAGTTGGAAAACATGGAGCCGGAATGGAAGTCCACAAGCAATTACTGACAGCAATTGACCTGTTTTTTGTTTTTGTTTTTTTTTTTTGTTTGTTCGAGTATAACCGTGCTCATCATCACGATACCAGCGACAAACCAGCAACACGTTAACGAGTGGTGAGTTAGCAAGATGGTAACCACGGTGATCTGAAGGAACCTAAAGACTAACGCAGGATGGATGGGTTACATTATCTTAAACTTGACTAGACACGATTACTAACCCAAACAGACCACAGTATTCCTTAAACGAAAACAACACATTGTTTGTTACCATTCTTACTACAGTCACCATAATACCTCGAGGTCTCTATGAGGTCCTAACTAGTTCCCATAGGTACAATATATCTGGCTGGCTATAATAACAACATAGAAGAGAAAAAGAAAGAAAGATAAAATGAAAGAAAGGGCGTATTCAAGAAAAGAAAGGAAAATGTGAAGAAAAAGGAAGGAAGGAAGGAAGAAGTTCATCAGAACAATTATCATGAAATTATTTATATAAAAGGCACAGGGAAGCTACGTTAAGGCGGTGGGAAAGATACTGATGCCGAGATGCCAGGTCAGGAGCAATAATATTGCAGATTCTTCTTTGGATTTAAGAAACTCTAAATATATAGTAGGAGCATCAGACCAGATGTGCCAACAATATTCTAAGTGTGTGTGTGTGTGTGTGCTTGTTCTAGATAAATATACAAAAATCATTTTAAAAAACAAAAAATATGAGAGATGCGTGTACGAAGGGAGATGTAGAGTTATAAATAATATAAAAATTCCTTTATCGGACGGGGAAATAGACACGGAGGAAAATGGAATGTCAGGTGATACATGTCTTCTTGTGTCTAGGGTGATGAAAAAACATTAAAAAAAAGAAAAAAATTGGTTAAGAAAGAAAGAAAGAAAGAAAGAAGAATGTAAAGAAAGAAAGAAAAAGAAAAAAAGAATGAAAAAGAAAGAAAGAACGAAAAAGAAAGAAAAGGGAAGCGATAATGAAATTAACAAAAGAAGAGAAAGAAGATTGAGAGAAAATGAATAATTTCGAGAAAAAGAAAGCAAAATAAAGTTACAAAGAACTTATTCGCGTAATAATAAGAAAGAGTAACAATTGGTGAAAAGGGAAGAAAGAAAGAAAAAAGAAAAAAATTCGAAAAAAAATTAACAAAATAGAAGAAAGAAAGAAAGTATTCAAGAAGAAGGAAAAATTAACAAAATAGTAGAAAGAAAGAAAGAAAGAAAGAAAGAAAGAAAGAAAGAAGAAGAGGAAATGAACACGAAACAAAGAAAAAGAACGAAAAAAATTTAAATGAAAAAGAAGTGATAGGGAAATTAACGAAAAGAGGGAAGAAGAGTAAAGAAGAATAAATAAATTAAATAAATTAAAGAAAGAAAGAAAGAAAGAAAGAAAGAACATACTCGAAAAAAGAAAGAAAAATGTGGAGAAAGAAAGAAAGAAAGAAAGAAAGAAAGAAAGAAAGAAAGGAAGGGCGTACTCAAGAAAAGAAAGAAAAATGTGGAGAAAAAAGAAAGAAAGAAAGAAAGAAATATAAAATTAAAGAAAGAACATACTCAAGAAAAAAAAGAAAAATGTGGAGAAAGAAAGGAAGGAAGGAAGGAAGGAAGGAAGGCAGGAAGGAAGGAAAGGAAGAAGGAAAGAAATAAGGAAAGACAGATAGAAAGATAAAATGAAAGAAAGGGCGTATTCAAGAAAAGAAAGAAAAATGTGGAGAAAAAAAGAAAGAAAGAAAGAAAGAAAGAAAGAAAGAATCCGAGAAAAAAAAAAAGAAATATGTGCGAGAAATAAAGAAAGAAAGAAAGAAAATGAAAGAAGGACAACGTGGAAGGCAGCATTAATTGATTTACAAAAAATAGAAAAGATCGTGAGTCAGAATGAATTTAATAAGAAAGGTAAGAAGAAAATAATAAAGAATGAAAAAGAAAAAGAAAATGAACGAACAAGAAAGAAAAAAAAATCGAAAAAGAAGAAAACAAAGAATGTTAGAATACTTCAGCTGAAGGCCAAGAAGAAATGGCTGCCATAAATTACAGCACCCGCAGAGTCTAATTCTAGAGCCTTACCTGATTCTCAGATTGGCATATCGGTTGACAAAATTCTTGTATTAGGCTGCTCCAATTTTGCTGGATGAGGACTCCAATTCAACAAATTGAATTCTTGGCCTTCGACGGGGAGGGGGAGAGACTGGAGGTGGAAACAATATATTTTATTCCCAGCTGTTTCTGCTTTGAACAAGGAGGATAACAAACAAGAGAATGGCTGCGTATGTGCATAACTGGCCGGTCTTTGGGGAAAAAATGGATTTCTGGCGAGGGCGAAGGACCGCCTGAGGAAACATTATCTAGAAAGATTTTTTTTAAAAAATAGGAAAGGCAATAGAAAGAAAAAAAAAACTGTTTACAGAACAAAAATTAACGACGATGAAACATCGGCTAGGTGAGAGGATTTTTATATGCAGAACGTGAAAATGATAAACAAAAGAAATTTCGAGAAGGAAGGAAGGGAATGAAAATGAATAAAAAGGAAGTAAACGTTATGATGACGTCTCCCATAACCCCTGAGGGTCGTAGGGGCAGCACGCGTAATGCAGTGTTAGGCTAGGTCGATTTTTGAAATTTGTTATTGCTCTCAATTTGAAATTTGGGGTTTGTTGTGTCGGAAACCTACCACCCCTCTTGAAGATGAACTTGTCTGCGTCTGTGAACAAAGACTTTAAATAATGAAGGACAGATAGACAGAGAAGTTTTTAGCTGAGCTAGTTATTGACTACTCAGGCGATTTCTGTACCTTTTTACCAACCTATTAAAACCCTTTTTATTGTTACGTGTTATTTGGCGTTTGTCTCTACTAACCCCAAATCAACATCATAACAAGGTTTGACATGATAAATAACGACACAAAATATATTTTTCTAAATCCTTATCGTTTTTTGAGGAAACGCATTTAACGATTAAGTTTACGTTCAGAATTGCAGCATTGGAATTTGATTCTCCAGTCATCAGTGAAATCTTTATAGCACAGACTGAAAAAATTTATAATTTACTGAAGTTTCACAAATCGTATATGGACAAGATGTATAGTGCAAGTACATTATTACTAAATCATTGTGCTATCAAATAAGACCTTCATTTGCTTCAAAAGGAAATTATACTGAACAATTTAGCTATATGATGATGTTATATAATATACAGTGCAGTAGTTTCATAACGATTTTTAATAAACAATTCAATTTTAAAACCTTTTGTCTTATAATTTGTACCCAACAGTATTATTATATTATATACACTTTTATCTAATTTTTGTTTTTATTAATTATGAGCTAACAAATCTTGTTCATTGTGTAGCCATTTTTATCATTTTGTTTACAGTTTTTTTTACTGTAACGAATATTTTTCTTATGGTGATCATAATTAGAATTCTAGTTTGAATGTATCTAATAGAAAAGATAACTTTATTTGGATTTATTCGTAAAATAGTTTAATTTTGAAATCAGTTTTGAATCCAAAACCTAAGAAAATTAGATATTTCTGCGCATTTTTTAAATCAATCTCTAAAAGTAAATGCTCAAAAATTGGTAAAAGTTATGAATCTAATTTTTGGTGTCAATACCATTGAGTACCTTTGAGTACCATTTTAATTTCAGTGGTCAGCGAAGCCTTTTACCGCGGCCTTATAAAATTTATAATTTACTGAATCTTTACAAATTTTATATGGGCATGATGCCTGGCACAAGTACATTATTACTAAATCCTTGTACCATCAAATAAGAAATTCATTCGAACAATTTAGCTGTATTATGAAGAAATATTTTATAAAGTGCAGTAGTCTTAATGTGATTTTCATTAAACAATGAAAATTTAAAACAATTTTTCCTATAATTTGTGTCCAGCAGTATTATGGTTTTATATACATTTTTATTATATTTTTTATTAATTATGACCTAACAAAGAATCTGACAGATCGTATTTATTGTGTAGCCTTTTTTTGTGATCTTCACAGTTTTTTACAGTTGTTATTTATCGAATAGAGCAAAAAAAATGTATATTTTGCTTGTGGGGATTTATAATAAGAATTCTGATTTGAATATATTTTGCATTCAACGTATCTAATACAAAAGATATTAACTTTATTTGGATTCATTCTTGAAATAGTAATATACTGAAGTCAGTTTTGCAAGCCAAAACCTAAGAAAATTAGATATTTCAGCATATTTTTTCAGTCGATCTTTAAAACTAAATGCTCAAAAGTTATGAATCTAATTTTTGCTCATATTAAATCCCAGCTTTTACATTTAGTACAATTTTGATCTTCTAAAAAGCCTGAAAAATTAATCTGCCCTACAGTCATATGTCTTTGGCAATATAGCCTGACGGAGAACAAACCTCTCTAGTCTGGTTTGAATTCAAAGATTTTTCCTTCTTAACAAACTAATGTTCAACCAAGGCTAAATCACCCAGTCTCTCTTGCTATTTAACCCATAGATGGTGGAGAAATAATGAATACATGCCTTTCCCAAGGTTATTTGCGCGTAATTAAATGTAAATGGTTTGGTTTGATTTGTTTTACGGCAAATAAACATCAGTGGGTTATTTAATGTCGACAAGATTTTTATTGCTGCTAATATTTTTCCTTCAGAAAAGTATTGCTGGTATATTTTTTTTCCTTCAGAAATGTATTGCTAGTAATAAGTTTTCCTCAAAAGAATTATTGCTGGTATTAAAACTTATTTTTACATTTTCATAGAATTTTGTCCCCAGTTTGGGGCTTAACTATTTACCCATAGCTGAGACCCTAACAGGTGATACCACCCCGGGTCAGAGTGGACCTGGGAACATCACCAATTAAGAGGTGGTTCCATGCTCCTGAAAACTTCCTCATCAGACGCCTTGCTGTTGGATGTAGTTTATCGTCTTGCCCACGATGCAGAGGTAGTTTATCGCTTACCCAGGATGCGGAGTTAGTTTATCGTCTTACGCAAGATGTGGATGTAGTTTACCGTCTTACCCAGGATGCGGATGTAGTTTATCGCTTTACCCAAGACGTGGATGTAGTTTATCGTCTTTCCCAGGACGTGGATGTAGTTTATCGTCTTACCCAGGACGCGCATGTAGTTTATCGTCATACCCAGGACTTGGATGTAGTTTATCGTCATACCCAGGACGCGGATGTAGTTTATCGTCATACCCAGGACGCGGATGTAGTTTATCGTCATACCCTAGACGGTTAAATGTAAAGAACTCGAGTGGACTTCGAAATCGGCTCTCCCCGAGCCAATATTCATTACAGTGTATCCAAAAAGTAAAAGTGTAGAAAGAAAATAAATTCTTAAATTTCTCTTCAGATTACATTTCAATATCAGCGAATTGCCATTTTGGCAGGGTGATTTCTCTTTAACTTCTTTACGGTTTTGAAAAACGTCTCTTCCCTCTAATTTTTCTATAAATCTTTTCATAGTAATTTTCCTGATGAGATTTTCCTCCTTGGTACGCTAACTTCATGAATTTAAGCGTTGTACTAGGTTGGCAGTTAAGTTTCATCATTCTTAGCGTTAAATATCACCGTAAGTTCTATTCTAATAGTTTCTTCTTTTGTACTTCTCGTCTATGGAATACTTTTCCGACTTCATATTAAATGCAATATCTATCGTCTGTTGCCATAAAACCTGTTCTTTTATTTCCCTTTCTCCTCGATAAAGCTTTCTCAGATTCTTTTAGTCTCGGTAATTCCTTATCGTCTTTCTTGGAGAGAAATGATTTTTTTTTAAAGTAGTAATTCTCCTAAAGTGCCTACTATCAGATGTTGGCGATCCATGTCTACTTTGCAATTTACTCCAAAGTGGAGTCATCCCTTCTCCAAGGGCATTAGTACGAAAGTAATAACACCAGAGTCGGTCAGAATTTGAACCCGATTCTATTTAGCACACCCGAAGCTGCTACATTACTCCGGAAGTAGTATTGGCATATTCTTCAAGATCATGGTTCTTCACAAATTACTATCCATTATAGATATTGGTAAGGTCTGTCTTTTAACAATCACTGCCAGTCCTTGTACAGACATTTATGAGCATTGCCATGATGCAGAATCGGAACACATCGCTAAGCCAGTGCTGGTCGGATTTTGCTGAACTAAACATGCATTTCATGCACTTGCTGGCAATAATCTCAGACAGTGATGTACTGTATACATTACACCCTTGTGCAAATTAGATGAATCAAAACAAATAATTCCGTTTATTATTTACTTTTTTTCGCATTTTTCCACTGAAACATGATCCACTGAAGATGTCCATTCCATGAAGTCGTTCCTTGCAGATTGACCACAGATTCTCGATTGGATTTAAATCAGGACAATTTCCGAGCCAATCTATAGCACTTTAATTTGCTCACTGGTAAGGCTTGCCAGTGTGTTCGCGCAGCGTTACAATTTTCTTACGCTTCCTTGGAGTAACATCCATCGCAGACAATGGCCGTAGGACAACTAATCGACAGACAAGACAATAGTGTTTGGGCGTGATGAAAATTTGATGCAATCACGGATGGCGCAAAATGTTTCAAGTCCAAGCAGATTTCATCATACACCTTGAAAATAGATTCACATTACTGCACAAGACTGCAAATGACCTAATCTGAGGAAAAAATAAAAATCGATTACGCCATGT
>CAHIKZ030001902.1:3912500-3915000 GCA_903632075.3 Acanthosepion pharaonis
GGTAAAAACAAGGAATTGAAGAAATAGCGAAATAAGGAATAAACTAAAGGATAAAAGGTTAAAAGAAAATGTCTACAAAGGTTGAGGGAAATGGCGAAATAAATGAAGTGAGAATTGAAAGAAGGGAAATGATAAACTGCCTAAAAGAAACCGGAAGAAGTAATTGTAGCAGAAAGAGAAAAGCATCATAATGGAAATAACTAAATGTTATCAAAAACGAAAATGGTAAATGAATTAAGGACTTGGTAAAGGGAATAAAGGAAATGGTAAAAAGAAGGTAGTAGACAACAAAAGAAAAGGGGGGGAATATTAAAAGAAAAAACAGGGAAGAGGTTGTAATCGTAAAAAGAAAATGGTCAAAAGACGGAAAAGGAATTGTAACAAGATGAAAATAATTTATATAAAACATAAAAGACGTGGACACCGTTGGTAGAAACAGAGAGAAGGGTCCAAGAGTTTGAGAACAAATGCATGAGAAAACTGCTTGGCATCTTATTTTGAGAACATAAGACCAATTAGTTTGTGTGCAAAAGGGTTGAAAAACTTGTGGTCGACCAGGAACCTTTTCTTGCCTATATCATTGTTATGACAGAATTGGTAAAAAAAGAGAAAAGAGAAAGAGAAATGAAAATTTAAAAATCGGACGGTAAAAATAGCATTAAGACGGTCGTGGTAAAAGCATGAAAGCAAATTGCAAATACCAGAAAAAAGAAAATAGTAAAAGAAATGAAAACTTTAAAGATGGGCTGGTAACGTTAAGAGTTCACACTGTTTCGGTAAAAGGATGGTAACAAATGGAATAAAATACAAAAGAGATGTTAAAAGGATGGAAAATTTAAAAAAACAAGTGGTATCGAAAATATTACTGCGGTCTAGTTAATATTCAAAAGAAATTATAAATAAAAGAAAAGAAATGGTAAAATCCATGGTAACGGTAAAGATTCGCACGGTCTTGTGTAATATTAAGAATGGAAATGCCAAATTTAAGAAAAACAGTAAAAACAAAAAAGAAAAAATTAAGAATATTTAAATGATATAAAATAATGCTTGGAAAGTTTCGGTAAAAGGAATGAAAGAGTAAATAAAAACAGATGGTAAAAAAGGAAACGCTGAAACAGCAATGGTAGAAGTTAAGAGCGTTCCGGTAATAGTGAGAAATAAATTATTAAATATGATAAAATATGTACTTTAAGAAATGAAACATTGAAAGATAGGACAGTGATGGTTAAAGTTAAAACTGTCCCGGTAATAGTTAGGAAGAAAATGTTAAATATGCGAAAAGCGGTTGTAAAAGAAACGAAAGGTTGGGAGATAGGACGATAATGGTAAAATTTCAGTCTATTCCGTTAATAGTGAAAAAGAAATTGATACATTTGAGAAAAGAGGTGGTAAAAGAAGAGAAATTTTACAAGATAGGAGGGTAATGGAAAAATTAAAGACTATCCCGGTAATATTAAGGAAGAAAATGTTACATATGAGAAAAGAGGTGGTTAAATTACGGAGATTTTAGAACATAGGTGGGTAATGATTAAGACTATCTGGGTAACAGTAAGGAAGAAAATATTAAATATGAGAAAAGAGGTGTTAAAATTAAGGAAATTTTAGAAGATAGGACGGTAATGGAAAAATTTAACTTTTGCGGTAACAGTACGGGGAAAAATATTAAATATGAGAAAAGAGGTGGTAACAGTACGAAAATTTTAGAAGATAGGATGGTAATGGAAAAATTTAAGACTATCTCGGTAACAGTACGCGGAAATATATTAAATATGAGAAAAGAGGTGGTAACAGTACGAAAATTTTAGAAGATAGGATGGTAATGGAAAAATTTAAGACAGTCTCGGTAACAGTACGCGGAAAAATATTAAATATGAGAAAAGAGGTGGTAACGGTACGAAAATTTTAGAAGATAGGATGGTAATGGAAAAATTTAAGACTGTCTCGGTAATAGTAAAAACGAAAATATTAAATAAGAGAAAAATTGAGGTGTGGTGGGAGGGCATTGGGAAAAACATTTTAAATGAAATGAATCAAATGGAAGACGACGGTAAAAGTTTCAATGGTAATTTGTGAAGTGAAAAAAGACACGGTAATATAACGGAAGACAACAGAAATAAAAAGAATATTAAATTAAGGATTCGATAAAAACGGAAGAACTGCTGAAGAGGCATAAAGAATGGTACGATAAATAAATCATTGAAATGAAAAATAGGCGGAGCAAGAAAGATAAGGATGTTAGATAGATAGTCGATAGATAAAAGTGCTATCAAAGAATCTGCAATGTTATTGGTCCTGACCTGGCATACCGGCTTCTATCACTTCCCCACCACCGTAATGCGCCGTATAAGTATTTCCATGGTAATTGTTTTGATGAAATTCGCTTTTCGGTACCAAGACATTATGTATTTAAGCGGTCATTACCGGAAATTAAATCCCGCTACGTAAACATATATTTCATAGAGAAAGAGTGAGGAATTAGCATAGGTTGACATAAACACAT
>CAHIKZ030001902.1:3925000-3935000 GCA_903632075.3 Acanthosepion pharaonis
ATTCACAACGTTCCAGTCTCTATATCTCTGAGATGAGGTATTATGATTACATTATTCGGATTATTATCCTCATCTCCATTGCCATATTCACAATGTTTCAGTCTCTATATCTCTGAGATGAGGTATTATGATTATTTACATTATTCGGACTATTATTCTCATCTTCATTGCCATATTCATAACGTTTCGGCCGTTGTACACTGTGGCCTTCTTCAGCTGAATGGAATTTCGAACCGATCCCTTTATTTCGTCCGCCGATAAAGAAGTTAATTAGACCCAGTGACTAGACCCAATGTGTTGTGAGTTCAATCCCAGGCCAAAACAATGGTGAACCAAAAACTTGGAGAGCCGAGTTAAAGGGAAATAGCTGAAACATCCGGAAGAGGCATGGCACGTGGAACTGGAACATTCTACCCCGGTGGACGAAATAAAGGGTTCGGTCTGAAATTTCAATTACCTGAAGAAAGACCGGAGTGTACAACAGCCGAAACGTTGTGAATATGGCAATGAAGATGAGGACAGCAGTCCGAATAATGTAAATAATATAAGCGACCTTCCTGACGTCATCAGTTCTAAACTCAGTACCTATGCTGATGACACAACTTTTTACTCCTGTCTTAATAAAGGAAGTCTGACTGATTCGATAATGTCTACAATCTCTTGTTAAACGGGTCAAGAAGCGTGTTATATAACGCATATAAGATTCGCCAGCGGCGCGTAGAAGCAGTCAACTGCTAGAAGTGAGTCAAGTGAATTCCACAATGAATCTCCAACTGCAGGATATCTACCAACAGCCTCACGTACAAGGCTGAATTTAATGTGGTGTATCCGAGCTCGTAAGCTCGGCCAAAAATTCCTCGTAGACCCCGTATAAAACGGGGTCGGGTAGCTGTTTCCCGAAACGAGACCTTGCCCTTCGACAGAGCCTCGTCTGGGGATTCTATCTGTCCGAAGGCAGAGAGATTGACCAGCACAGCTGGAGACGTATCTCCAACAGCAGGGTACCAACCGCCCCACGCAGTCAGATGTGGCACAAGGCCGAAGTTAAGTTTAATTTTCTAGAATTCAGGTTGTTAAGATTATAGTGGTCGGGGAAACTCTCACTTCAAAATTCGCTCTCTCCAACAAGCTTTGCTCAAAGGGCGATCTCAGTTGCTTGGTCAGGCCCTTCGTCGCCAACCAGGCGAATTTATCTGTAAAATGATTGCACCCGAGCCCCCACAAGGTTGGCTGAAGCAGCATGGTGGACAGCTAAAAACGTAGCTTAAGACGGTTAAAGCGGGCATGCCTGGGTCTCCGAGTCGTTAGCTCTTACTAACTCAATTGCAACCGACCGCCGAACCTGGTCGCCTTTCGTTCGGATTGCGGCAAATTTGATTTACGGAGCCGGCTTAGCCGATCCCGGGTGACTGCCGCGAAAGCTGAATCGGGGAAGAATACATTCAGTCTGTTACACAGAGTGACAGTTCTGGGCAAGAAGCTAAGTAGATCTTCTTCATTAAGAATGGAATACGAAAGGATTGATGATGACATGACCCCGTGAACATTGCCGAGCATTTAATGTCTGAACGGGTGAAAATAAGGAATATAGCTCACCTGAATATTTCGCATGGAAATAAGGAGAGTGTAGGGAGAGGTGAGCAACGCTTCGTCTGTGGGAAAGGCTCACAAGGCTGCGTATATATATATATATATATATATATATATATATATATATATATATATATATATATATAATTATTTATTTAAAAATATGATTCTAACTCGCGACATAAGAGGTCTCATGTTTCAAAACAAGAGCCGAAAACTTCAATATAATTATTTGAATTAAATTGAATTAAAGTAAGCTCTGTTCCATCTTCAAGCGAAATTTTTTGGGAATAACTTATTTCAGAAATTTACGTGTTTTAATAGCATATTCATAATTGAAATCAAAATGTCCATGGTAACAGCCAGGGCATTGTTTAAATAGGAAGGTGTGTTGGGTGTTAATAATTTGTATCAGTATAGAGTTACATTCATAGATGTCAAGTCAGGGTAAGGTAGGGGTGTCTGAATTTGAAACGGAAGATGTTTTCACACACACACACACACACACACACACATATATATATATATATATATATATATATATATGTGTGTGTGTGTGTGTGTGTGTGTGTGTGTGCGTGTGTCTGTGCGTCGTGCATGGAATACTGCTTCTGTATCTGGTTTTGTGCTCCTACAATATATGTCGACTTTTTTTTATAAAAATACAAAGAACGGTCTGTGTTGCAATCGATCATGACCTGACATCTCGATTTCAATCATTTTCAATCCCCCGGATTGGCAGTTAGGTCTCACTGTTTCACTGATGAATTAGCTAGATGAAACCGCGAGTTCTATTATAATAGTTTTGCTTCTCACACCTCTCGTATGCGGAGCTGTCTTCCATATTTCTTTCTCTCCTACGACCTACAATATTAAAAAATTTTAAATGCAATGTCAATCAGCATATTTTGTCGTCCTGAATCCTATTCCCTATTGTCTTTTTACCTCAGTAAATTCTTTTCGTTCTCTTTCTTTCCCTTGAATACCTTGCGTCCTAGTGACATTAACTCTTTGTTTAGGCTGTAATATATATATATATATATATATATATATATAATACACACACACACACACACACACACACACACACACACACACACATATATATATATATATATATATATATATATATATATATATAGAGAGAGAGAGAGAGAGAGAGAGAGAGACAGAGAAAGGAAATAAAGAGAAGAAAAATAGAAAAAATAGAAATAAAAACTAGCGAATAGCTAGATAGGAGGGGTGGTCAGAGGAGAAAGAAAGAGAAAAAAGAGAAGGGGAAATATGACTTCTTTATTTTATACAGGCTACTAACCTGAAGGTAGTTTAGACTTAAAGAAAACCTTTTAAATCTATTAAAAAAATGATATTAATTTCAATAATAAGATATATAATAATAATAATCATATATATATATATATATATATATATATATATATATATATATATATATATATATATATATCATACAGTAAGAACAGAGATTACATTAGGTGATAATCATTATGACCGTGTAAATTGAAATAATAATTTACAAGAATGTTCAAACCAGTCAATGGATAATGAATTAATTAAATAAAAATGGCCAGACAGAGAAAGGAAAGAAAAGAAAGAAGGAAACGTGGAAAAAGGGAGGGTGTAAATAAAAACTAGGGAGTAGTTTACGTCTGGATATGAGGGGTGGTCAAAGGAGAAAGGAAGAGAAAAAAGAGATGGTAAAATGATGTATTTATAATATACACACTAAATATATGTAAAATAGATAGGTTGGTTAATAAAACAAGGAAAAACGAAAGGGTACCAATATAATCAGTACGAAAAGCTTTTTTTAGATATTAATTATTACCCATATGACAGAAATGAAGCACGGAGTGAAAGGTTTTAAGTCGACAATTTTCGGATACGCCTGATTCCTTATCAATGGAGCGAGAAATAAACAGAGAAATGGGAATTACTCACCGACAGATGTTTTTGTAGACGGTGTATTTTCTGGTGGAATTCATATTATTAGCAAAAAATCGATATCTGATTCCTTGCTGTGCGAAACTTTTTATGAAAATAAACTTAAATTTAAAATTTGGATTAGTGTAAAAGCTTTAGGCTGGTCTATTATTAATAGTAAGGGGAGTGTGGGAGTAAGATTGTAAACTTAGATGTAGAAAGTCTAGGTTACGCAGTGTGGAGGACGTCTCACGTGTAGCCAGTTCTAGCCGAAAACGGTTCAATTTCAGAAGGACATCGACATCGTCGAATGAAACGTATCACAAATAAACATTTTCCATTTTGTCTTATAATTTCCTCCATGCTGTTCTTGATATATAAAAAAAAAATAGGAGTTAGTGACCCTGCGTTTCACGCTTTTATATTTCAGGTCTGATGATCGCAAAAACGTGAAACCCAGGGTCACAAACTCAGTCATACAACTGAATATATATATATATATATATATATATATATATATATATATAATAACTGTAGATAAACAGTAGATAAATATGTAGATTATAACTGTATATATATATATATATATATATATATATATATATATATATATATATATATATATATATATATATATTATATACTATAGAAGTCATAACATAATTAACCTGTTAGAATGCACACTGTGCCAGAAACAATATGTATGAAAATCTGAATGGTCCTTTCACTACAGAATTAATAATTATCGCAATCGAATTAAGTCGACTCCCCATGAAAAAGTATTACCTGTAGAACAACATTTCCGCATGGAAAAACACGATTTCAAAGCCCATTCACTATAATTGAGAGAATAGAAAAGTTCAGAGCAGATAACATTAGAAAGATTTTAGAGTTTCATGAAAATAAGTGGATACAACGTCTAAAAACACACTATCCAGCCGGGCTAAACCATAAATTTAACAATGTAGATAGTACTAATATATAACTCTACAAATCAAAACCTACCAACATTTCTCACCCACACAAGACAGACATGCTTACGGAGGTGTTGAGGCCTCACACTTATATACCCACCCACACGAATATACACACACACATCATACTCACTCCCTAATGAGACAAATGATAACACACACCCACAGCAATACACACCCTTACACATATCATACTCCCTCACTCCCTAAGAACCAAATAACACACACAAAAACACTTAACAGAAACACATTCCCTCTTCAGGACCAATAAAACTGTCAAACTGACCAGGGAAATTCAGAGAAGCATAGATCCATCCAGCTCTTATCTCAAATAACAACTTAAAAGAGACTGTTTGACCAACACAAGGAATGTTAAAAGATTCATGCTAAAAAAACAACAAAAAGAAAACAAATGAAACCTACAGACAAAAGTTCATTTTCTCCATCAAGACATTCATTTCTGTAGTTTACTGCTGCCAGCAAGCAGAAATATTTATTCTCCTGATGATGGCCATTTTGGCCGAAACTAGTCGAGGAATCTAAATGAAATAGTAATAAAAAAAAACGAAAGAATATTAATCTACAACCCAGTGTGTCTGAAGATTTTAATTTTTTAATATTTTTTATTGTTTTTATATATATATATATATATATATATATATATATATATATATATATATAAAGTACCTGCATTTATATATATATATATATATATATATATATATATAAAGTACCTGCATTTATATATATAAAGTACCTGCAAAAATTCTTTAAAAAAAACATAGGCCTTTTGAAAAATGAACTAAGAGACCAAAATTTTAATTTTAATCCTTTCTTGGGTTTCAAAATTTCTATCTATATTTTAAAAGCGCTTTTTGCGCAAAAACACATTGATTTGAAATTATTTTCTACAAACGCATTTTCTAAAAAATTTTTTGCACAGCTACAAAAATTGCCTTAAAAAAAATCAGAATTATCATAAACTATATTAGAATAATATTATTCTATGTTTAAAATCATTTTTTTTTAAATAAGAGTAGGGAACGATGACCGTAATGATGTTATAATTTATAGGTTTGATTACCAAACAAGGGTGCGTATTATGCGTGAACAAAAACACTAGACACTTTGCACAATTTTAGGTGTTGTGGACGAGTGTTATTATACATGGAGAATAACGGTAAATTTCAGATTTTAATGCAACTTTCTGTAATCATTCACAAATGAATGACTTTATTCTATTTCTTTTTAGGACACCTTGGTAATTTTTTTTTTTTTTTTCAAATTTTTCCCCCAGCCACAACATTTAATTTTATAAAATTACTTCAATTAAAAGTAGAACTTCGAAGAAATTAAATCAAATTTGACCGAAAATCTGCTCTTTTAAATTTAACAGTAAGACATTAATTTTATTGAACGCTGTCGATATTATGGACAATATTTCGTCGGTTGAAAATTATTTTTCGATGAATAACGTATTTTTCAAAATATTCTTGTTTTTTTTAAATTTTAATTGAATTATTTATTTGGAATTTTAAAATCTTTTGAATTCTGTATTAATTTTAGCGGTCAAATAATATTATTATTAAATGAAAATTGTTTTCACGACCCCCAACAATTTGGGGAAGGATATCGTTTTAACTATATTTAAAATTTGTTGATTAGATAAGATTTTTTGATAAGAAAAACGCCTTTAGGGAATATAAGTCTAGCCATACCACAAAATTCAATAAAATATTGTATAAATTCAAAGTTTCTCAAATATGACGGTCGATAGTTGCCACATAAAAATGGCATTTTTGGGATGAACTGAGGCGAAATCTCTTTCATTTTTCCCGCATTATGGTTGCCATTTCTTCCTGGGTTGACCTTATTTGCCATCCAAGGCTATAGAACCATCTGTTATATATTTCCCCATATCTGGACGTTGGATCCATCCTTTTTCCCAAGTCACGTAATTGAATGTAATGGATTTGACTGGAATTCGAACTCTGCTCGCCGATTCCTCAATCTGAGCCACTATCTATTATTCCACCGTTCCTCCTCTCTTAGACTAAACGTAAATCGAACGTTATAAAAAGGATAAAAAAAATACAATTTTTTGATCAAGTATCTCTTTGCTCTTTATAATAACATTAATTTTTTTTCGTGATAAAACTTTGTATTTATTACGTTTAGGGCTTCTTTTATTTTTGTTTTTAATCATGGTATGATCATTTTTTAGCGAATCAGTGGAGGTACATAGATAAATTGTCATTATTCGATAATGTCATATTATTTTTCTCAGAGTGTTTATATCGGTATAAATTAAGGGTTTTGCTCAAGGAAGAAACTATGTTGAAAAGTATTTGCAGGGTAAATTTTAAGGGCTTATTGTAAAACCTGCGTACGTGCTTTGGGTAGTTGTATGAGTGTGTGTGTGCGCGCATGCTTATATCTTTGTGTGTGTCCTTTCACCATCTCTCTCTCTCTCTCTACCTCTCTCTCTTTCACCCCCCCCCCCCCCACCACAGCCACACACTTTCTCTCCTCCTTGGAGTAGAGAGAGAGAGAGGGGTGAGAGGGAGAGAGCGTAATAGAGTAACAAAAGTTTGTAAGTATCTTTTTATTCTAATTTTATCTGATTGTTAGGGAATTCTGATCATACTTCCGTGTCGCCTGCTGATACAAGAGGTTCAGCTGTCGTTTACCCTGAAACACAAAAAGGTCAAGGGTCAATCCAAGTTCATTATTTTTTTTTTTTTTTTTATCATTTTATTTTCTTTTATGTTTTTTTTTTTTTTTTTTTTTTTCGGAAAGCACTTTTTCACACATTTTGGATCCATGGCAGCATCCGTAGCCAAACCGCCCCTACCACACACATAGGAATGGTCACACGTACCTAACACCTCAACCTAAACTTTTTCAACGCCAGAAATGTTATAATCTTATTTGGTAGATAAACAATACTAAGGACTTTCATCACTTTTATACCCGAATCTAATATTCCATAAGCGTTTTAAGTTTAACGATATCATCTTTAAGACAAGAGTATTCTAAATTCTCTTAAAAGGTTTCAGTTCAGAGAGAGGGGGAATGAGAGAGAGAGGGAGAAAGAGAGAGAGAGAGTGAAAGATAGACTGAGAGAGTGCGCGAGAGATGTTGTGAAAGAGAAACAAACGTCCCTGATAGCATCAGAAACAAACCCACACGCACAAATGTATATGTGTATATGTGTGGGTGTCGTGACACAAAATTGTTTTCAAAATTCCTTATCACTCTCTATTGATTTCTCTCTTTCTCTTCATATATATATATATATATATATATATATATATATATATATATATATATATATATATATATATGTTTCTCTGACGATCACAAGGGTGTGAAACCCAGGGTCACAAACTCACATCAATGCAACTAAGTATCTATCACTGATATTGAGCGCTATCCAATAAGTATCGCGCATATACTATATGTAAATAATATATATAGAACTAACATATGTATATATCGAAACTAGTCGAGGAATCTAAATGAAATAATAATAAAAAAACGAAAGTATATCAATCTACAACACAGTGTGTCTGAAGATTTTAATTTTTAATTAATTATTTTTTAATATTTTTTATTGTTCAATACATACATACATATATATATATATATATATATATATATATATATATATATTATAAATTAATTGATTTAAAATATGGTTTTGACAAACACAGTTCTAACCATGTTTCAAAAATGGAAGGTCCAAATTTAATTTTGTAATTAAATTAAAGACATTAGTTCCATTTCATCCTCAAGCGAATTTTGGAGTAACTTATAAAATTACTGGGTTTTACTTTTAAAGACACAGCAAAAATCATAATTTACGTTTCCAAGGAAACAGAGAAATTCATTTCAACCAGACGAGGGGTGTTTGCGTATTCATTATCGCTGTATTTTGATGTATCCGTTATTAGTTACGTTTTGGTAGGGGGTAGGGATGTATTCTTCAATGAAATTTGACATCCGTTAAATGCATGTCGTCTCGATTTTTTTTAAAAAAATTTATTGTTAACGGCAAAGATTCTTACGGCATTTTTTCTATTTGTATATTTAAAAATTTGGGGGGGTATTTAGGTTAGAATACGTTTTATTTAACTACAATTTGAAAATATTTTCACTTTTAATTTTTAATATACTATATTTCTTTTTAAGAGTAAGTAAATGTATTGGAATCCCTTACAGTATGTAGAGTTATTTTCACATCAACTATAAGTATGTATATTATTAGGTAACAATTTTTTTTTAAAATTATTTAAGTAAACTTTATGACAATGACGCCAAAAAAAGCTAATTGATTTCACTGATTTAGTAACCTTTCATTTTTTATTTTTTATATAAATCTAGTAATATCTTGTTTCTCATGTAAGTACAAAGGACATGGGTCATTCAATGGCTTACATCTTCTAGTTTTTCATATTAAAAATTCATTTTACTGTAGTGGTTTTATTGGATTCCTTTAAGTTCTTGTAGTACTTATAGGGTGATCTATATGTTAGAATACGATTTATTTAATTACAATTTTAAAAGGTGTTAAGGTTAGAATTTCTTTTTATTTAACTACAATTTTAAATACAACTTTAAAATATTTTCACTGTTAGTTCTAATAGACTATATTTCTTTTTTAAAAGAAGTAAATGTATTAGAATTACCTACAATAAGTATAATTATTTTTACATATCAAGTATAAGTATGTATATTACGACTGTTAAATTTTTTTATATTTAAATATTATTTAAGTAAAATTTATGACAATTACGGTAAAAATAGCTAATTCATTTCTCTGATTTAGTAAACTTTTTTTTATATATATATATACTTAGTAATATATAGTTTCACATGTCTGTACAAAGGACATGGGACATTCAATGACCTACATCTTATAGCTTTGCATCATAATTTCATTTTTCTGTAGGTGTTTTATTGGATTCCTTTAAGTGCCGGTAGTACTTTGAGAGAGGTGTTTTGGTTAGAATACGTTTTATTTAACTACAATTTTAAAAGATGTTTAGGTTAGAATTCGTTTTAACTAAAATTTTAAATACAACTTTAAAGAATTTTCACTGTTATTTTAATAGACTTTCTTTGTAGATGTAATAGAATTACTTTCAGTATATAAAATAATTTTTTCCATTAAATATAAGTACGTATATTATCAGGTCTCACTTTTTAAATTTATTTTTATTTTTAAATATTATTTAAGGAAAATTTTTGACAATGACGGCATAAAATAGCTATTTCATTTCTCTGATTCAGTAATTTTTTGTTTTTTATAAACTTAGTAATATATAGTTTCTCATGTATGCAAAAAGGACATGGGTCATTTAATGACCTACATATTCTAGCTTTTCTTATTAATTTCCATTTTACTGTATTTTATTTGATTCTTTTAAGTGCCAGAAGTATTTCGAGAGAGATGTTTAATTTTTATATTTATTTAGCCTAAATGAACTTTG
>CAHIKZ030001902.1:3945000-3975000 GCA_903632075.3 Acanthosepion pharaonis
AGATAGATAGATAGATAGATAGATAGATATGAACAGAAAGAGATAGATAGATAGATAGATAGATAGATAGATAGATAAGGAACATTTGGATAGATAGATAGATAGATAGATAGATAGATAGATAGATAGATGCCATATTTTGGAACAGAGAAGAGATAGATAGATAGATAGATAGATGATAGATAGATAGATAGATAGATAAGAAAAGATTTGGATAGATAGATAGATAGATAGATAGATAGATAGATAAAGAACATTTGGATAGATAGATAGATAGATAGATAGATAGATAGATAGATATGAACAGAAAGAGATAGATAGATAGATAGATAGATATGAACAGAAAGAGATAGATAGATAGATAGATAGATATGAACAGAAAGAGATAGATAGATAGATAGATAGATAGATAGATAAAGAACATTTGGATAGATAGATAGATAGATAGATAGATAGATAGATAGATAGATATGAACAGAAAGAGATAGATAGATAGATAGATAGATATGAACAGAAATAGATAGATAGATAGATAGATAGATAGATAGATAAGGAACATTTGGATAGATAGATAGATAGATAGATATGAACAGAAAGAGATAGATAGATAGATAGATAGATAGATAGATAAGGAACATTTTTGATATATACAGTGCTGTTCGATGAAAGTGAATCACCTTATCCTTTCGTTTCATTGGAGAAGATAACATTCTTCCAGTCTTCTACTGTGACATTTTTGTAATAGTGAGATTATTCAAGTCTCTTGGCTTTGTTGTCTTTGCTTATTAGCGGCTTAAATCTTCGTGTACAAGATTTGTAGCCTTGTTCTAACAGCCACTGACGGACTGTTGAAGAGGCAAGACTAACACCTTGCTCTTCGCTTAGACTGGCTGCAATTTCTTGGCTAGTTATAGTCCTATTCTTCACAACTTCTCTCTTGATTACCCTGCCAGTTCTATCATCAATCTTTTTCTTTCGTCCCTTTGTTTCCTTCCTTGGAGCAGGAGTGGCCTCATTATGTGTCCAAAGCACTCGAGAGACAGTTGATTGTGAGGTTATAGCAATTTCTGCAATTTCTCTCGTAGACTTGCCTGCTTTTGAGAGGGCAATAATAGATGCCTTAAGTGATTCTGATGCGTGTTTGTACCCTTTCATCTGGTTAGTGGCTTGAGTGGCTATTTCAAGCTGTTTTTATACTGTATGAGGCTTTCTGGAATATTCTGGAATACTCTAGATTTAATTTAAGCTGTTCTAAAATTCTCTAGAATATTTTTCTGAGTATTGTAAAATAGTTTTAAATATTTTGTCAAAAGTTTTGTTTTTTTTAAATTCACCAGTTTAATCATTAGAATGCGATATCTAAGTCACTTTTTTTTTGCATAGTTTTTTCCTGAATCTCATTTATATCTAAATTTATAATTATCAGTAGAATATCTTAGGGTGAATAAACTTTTTTCTTAGGTGGTCGGGAAGGGGTCTTTATATTAGGAAGATTAAAAATTATATTAAGCCCAACAATAGAAAAAAAAATATTTTTAGTAAAAAAAAATCAAGTGAGTCACTTTTATCGAACAGGACTGTAGATATGTATATATATATATATATATATATATATATATATATATATATATATATATATATATAGATAGATAGATGAATAGATAAATGAAAAGAATGAGATAGATAGATTTTATGCAGAAGATGCGCATCTGCTTTATTTCGGGGATAGATTATATACAAGGTTGTTCTTCTATATATCTCTTTTAATAATTTTTCTTCTAACTTGTAGTGATTATCATTTCATTATATAAATGATGACAAACGTCAATCTAAGTCATCAAATGAAAAACCACGCTAAAATCGTTGGCTTTAAAGGCGGTGTATAGGGATTTACGAATTGCTCGCTTCCTAAAAGTTGCAGGGTCATTTGTTGTAAAAGTTTGCACCGAGCGCTGGAAGCCGATAACGGTGACTCTACAGCAGTAACCAAACGCGAAACGCCTGCTGAGAGCCCTAATTCCATCAGAACACCCAAATTTAAAGGAAAGCTGCTAATATTTATCGATAAGAACCCCAGAAATCCAATTAACTCCATTGTTAACAAGCTCAAAGTTTCTATGTATATTGTTAGTATGTCCGTCGCATTTATTTATATAGATTATTGTGAAATGGTTTGATTTTAAAACAGTTAAAATACCTCATCGTTGTCGCCATATTTGTCACAACGTTTCGGCCGTTGTACGCTCCGGCCTTCTTCAGGTGGTTGGAATTTCGAACTGAACCCTTTATTTCGATCACTGGGGTAGACTGTTCTAGTTCCACGTGCCATGTTTGATGGATGTCAGTTATCAGTTATCTCCTGCTAATTTTCCCTCTGAAAGTTCTCCACTGCCTTAACCAGGTATTGAACTCACCTTCTTTGGGTCTGTCACTGGATCTAACCAACGCCTTTATCCACTGTGCCATGTGTCCTCACAGTGATCGAAATAAAGGGTTCAGTTCGAAATTCCAACCACCTGAAGAAGGTCGGAGCGTACAACGGCCGAAACGTTGTGACAAATATGGCGACAAAGATGAGGACAATAGTCCGACTAATGTAAATACTGTACATAATACCTCATCTCAGAAATATAGACAGACTCAGTTAAAATACCACATTTAAAAAATACAAATTTCTTTTGGGCGCCGGGCCTGTTGTCTTTTGGTCCCGATAAAGCTTTTCTTACCAGAGAGGAACCAAAGCATTCCAGGTTCATGATGTTTCAATTTGCTCACCAACGCTTTGGCAGAGATCAGACGGTTATCTTTTGTCTTTGCAGACGTGAATTGGCCTCTCCACATTGCATATGACAAATGGTTTCGGTTTACGAACATTTCGGTTTACGAACGGCCTTCAGGAACGAATTAAATTCGTGAACCGAGGTTCCACTGTAATACTTTTGCTAAGGAGCTCAAGGTTTCAAGGTATCCTATCAAAAGAATTGTGTTTTAAGAGTTTTGATACAAGTCATATGTGATGTGGAGAAGCCAATTCATGTCTGCAAAGACAAGACAACCCTCTCATCTGCACAAAGCGCTTGTTAAGCAAGTTGAAACATCAAAAGTCTAATATGCTTTGGTTTTTCTCTGACGAGAAAAAAACTTTAATCAGGACCAAAACAAAGGAATAAAATATGGCGATGCAAAGACCTTTAAGACACTTGAATATTGGAGGACTGTGATGATTCTAGGAATTGTGAGCGAAGATGGAGATACCATGCCTCCTCACTTCTTTCCTCAGGGCTTAAAGGTCAATTTTGCTGACTATAAGGTGTTGATGGCCGGTTGTCATGCTTTGGATAAAGAGCATGAATAAAAGAAGACTGTACACCTACCAACAAGACTCACGGAGTCACAAGGCCAAATCGACCTCAGAATGGATCAGTTACAATTGTAATTTACATGAAGTCGCCCTGCATAAAATATTTCACTAACACTGGGCAGGTAAAATGGTGGATTCATACCTTTCCCAGGAGCATTTGCGCGTAAGTGAATATAACGAACCCAACCGGAATTGGAACTCGGCTCTCCAGTTAACAATTCCAAGCCATTATCCATTACACCATCCGCACATCCAAGCTTACAGCACCTGGTATTCCCAAGTGATTACCCATCTAAATACTGACCAAGGTTGACGTTGCTTAACATCACTGATTCAACGTGATGTGGCCGTAAGCCAGGAAGAATGAAGTGTATATTATGAGGCTATATAGGATAGATAACAGTTGCACTGAAGGCTGAAATGATCGGAGAGACATCCTTTCGGGATTCGTTTCTGCTATGGGACCTACCTTTTGTTGACCATGTTTGCCGTAGTCTCTCAATATGGAATCCAGTGAAGTCCGTAATGTGTTCAATATCAGAGGTTGGCAGTGAAGATTCAGAGAAAGTAGCGTCTGTTAAGCAATTCTTGAAGTCTTCGATGTCAGATTGGCAGTGAAGATATTTTTAGAAGAAAAAACAAAATGGCTGCCTTTCTACACGTCGCATTGAATATTTTGAGCTTTCTGATTGGTTAACCCTTCTCTTGGTGGACTATAAAATGAGTCATCTCATTTTGGCTAGCTCACTAGTACATAGTACCCAAAACTTCTAACCCCTTTATGGACTAAATGGTCTCGTTTTATTACTATATATACAGGGAGATTATGCCTCTCAAGAGAGCTGTCTACAGTTGACCTGTTACAGCTAAACAATCGAACTCTCTGCCTTCGGGCAGAGAGGAATCCGAACGAGGCTCCGCCGAAGGACAGAGTCTCGTTCGTGGAGGTTGACTGCTCCTGAACCCGTTTATGCGGGTTCAAAGAGGGATTATTTTTGGCCGAGCCTACGGCCTCGGAGATCTCACGTTAAACCGGCCTTGTGCCACGTGTAACCCTTGGGTGGGGGGTAACTAAATATCGCTGTCTACAGTTGACGAGTTGACTACTGTCCTTTGCCGTCAGTCGGACGTGCAACACTTTTGTATTCGTTCTTTTTGTTTAATAATATGTTTTCACTAAATTGCTGTCTTCGAATTTTCTTTCGGGCATATTCTGGGTCCACAACAGCAACAGCAACAGTTCTGGGGAAGAGATTGTCTGAATAGACCCTCCCCTTAACAATAAATATACGAACGAAATGCGAATGATTCGACTGAGTTTACGTGGTTTGGTGGTTGTTAGATGTGATGGTTTAAACTGGAGAAACCAAGGAATTTCGTTCACCCCGACATCTGACGCGAGATAGCGACTGAGACAAGGTTTCGACTGTTGGAAAGGGTTTTTAGGTTGAAAAACAATTCATCACACACAAAGACGCGTGGAAGGGTGTGAAATTTTTTTTTAAAGTCTGGAAGGTGAGGGTTCAGCAGCTCCAGCCCAGATTTGACAGCAATCTTCCATTTAGTTAGAGAGAAGAGAGGCAGAAAAAATGGAGACGAGACCAGAGGCAGGAGAGAGGCCCACATTATCATTATCAACCGACGAAAGCTTCCGACTTCGGCCTTGTGCCAAACTTTACCAAAACAACAAACAAATGTTTTCCAAGTCGACAACAATAATAATAATCACTTCCAATTTAGACGCGGGTTGAGCTGATAATTAATTGAATGCGAACTCTGATATAAACCAATTATTGTACGTAGGACTGATATAAAAACAGTATTTACTTTATTTACATTAGTCGGACTATTGTTCTCATCTTTGTCGCCATATTTGTCACAACGTTTCGGCCGTTGTACGCTCCGGCCTTCTTCAGGTGGTTGGAATTTCGAACTGAACCCTTTATTTCGATCGCTGGGGTAGACTGTTCTAATTCCACGTGCCATGTTTGATGGATGTCAGTTATCAGTTATCTCCTGCTAATTTTCCCTCTGAAAGTTCTCCACTGCCTTAACCAGGAATTGAACTCACCTTCTTTGGGTCTGTCACTGGATCTAACCAACGCCTTTATCCACTGTGCCATGTGTCCTTGTTCACTTTATTCGAGTACGTCTTCACATTGCTTAGACAAGCCCAACACGAAGATACCTGCAACGATTATATCTTGGCTGCCTTATGATCCAACATAAATCACAACGTGGGATAAGGTTGGCTCTGGATTGAAGCGATCACTTCAGGGTACTAGCCGCGGTGTTTGAAGTTTTGGACGACCGGGGATTGTCGCACGATTACAGACAGTCTCGCAAGGTTCCGTCCGTTGGAAAGGGGTTTTAGGTTGAAAAACTATTCAACACACACAAAGCTGCGTGGGAACGTGTGAACTTTTTTTTTAAGTCTGGAAAGTGAGGATTGCGCAGTTCCAGCCCAGATGTGGCAACAATGTTCCATTTTTGGTCTGGTAAATACTTTATAGAGCAAGACAGGAAGAATCAGAAACTTTTCTGGAGCATTAGAGAGAACCGACTATTTTCAGACGTCTTTAGTATGCACGAGTTCCCTCTGAGTTTTTGAAGACGTTACAGGGCAGGAGTCTCATTACCGAAAAAAAATATTCAGGATATACACTGGGATGATGAAAGCTTCATTTCTTTTGCATTTTCTACGGTTTATCAACCCTTTGTAGTTATTTAAAGCCAGGAAATATTTTTAGATTGTAAGAATATTCTTTTGAGATAATATAGGTTTAGTGTTTCAGGTTTTACTAATTAACCCATAGCTTGGGGGAGAAGTGGTGCATCCATACCTAATCAGAATTTGATAAACACGCAACAAATTATAATGTGGATATAAAGTGAGTGATTAAATATATATAGCAATTAATAAATAAACTGACCCCTCACTTTGTGGCCACAATCGTTTCTATACATATATATTCCAGAGAATGTAGCGTCCTGAGTATGACGATAAACTATATCCGCGTTCTGGGTAAGACGATAAACTACGTCCAACAGCAAGGCCTCTGATCAGGTGGTTTTGAAGAGCGTAGAGCCAACTGCTAATTGCTGGTGTTCCCTGACCCGGGGTGGTAGCACCTGTTAGGGTCCCAGCTATGGGAAAATAGTTTTGGGTCAAAACACTGTGAAAGTGTAAAAATAGATTTTAATACCAGCAATACATTTTTGAAGAAAAAAAAAAGCATTACCAGCAATACATTTTTGGTGAAAAGATATTATCAGCAATACATTTTTGGAAAAAAAAAATATTACCAGCAATAAAAATCCTGTCAGCACTAAATAACCTAGTGAGTTTGCTATGCCATAAACCAAATCAACCCAGAGAATGTAAATAAATCTAAAAGATTTGCCTCTGTAGCTAATCAGTATTTCATTGATATGATTGACTCGTTTTCTTCAGATCTTCAACAGGTTATTTGAATCCAGAAAATATTTTTAGGTTCTAAGAATTCATTTTTTTTAATAATAATGGTTTATTGATACAAGTCTTACTAATTAACCCATAGCTGGGGAGAAGTGATGAATTCATACCTTTCTCAATAGTATTTGCGCGTAAGTGAACCCAACGGGAATCGATACTTGGTTTTCCCATTAACAATTCGTAACCACTATCCACTACATTTTTCTGTCCATGCAAGCTTACACCACGTGATATTCTCAAACGATCATTCATCAAGGTACTGACCAGGTTTGAGGTTGCTTAACTTCGGTGATCGTACGGGTTTTGGAAGTATTGAATGTTACAAACCAGTTCCACGCCTTTTTGATTTGTGCAAGCAAGATCCGAGTTGAGATCAGCTTCCAATTTCATACCATCCAGATTTTTTGATGGTACGCATATAATCCGTGGTATCGTCTATGTATATATAAGTACTCGTAATAAGCGCGCCATTAATATAAAACAGAAAAGCCGTAGGATCGAGAAGAGAGCCTTGATTTGATCTGGCGTTTCATTGTAGCTTTGAACTCACAATGAATATGTGATCGTGTTGATCTTTCTCCAAGAAGATTCGGTTCATTTTTCGTCTTAATGTGTGAGAGAGAAAGAGAAAAAGAGAGAGAGAGAGAGAGAGAGAGAAATTGATTGATGCTAACGGACAATGAGTGCATCACTTTGTATTTTCCAATGAGATACGTTATCTGCTAATCCTTTTAAGGGTCCTTATCAACGACAAAGATTAGGATTCTTGACTGAATAAAATATCTACTTAAGTCGGGTCCTTGAGTAAGGGCCGATCCTTGAACAAACAACAAAAAAAAAACGTTCTAATTTATTGTGATTATTAACTGAAGTTGTGACCCTCACACCAGATAATTTTATACCCATTTCGAATTAAGGATATCACAGAGAATTTTAAAAGTTTATACTATCTTCTTTTATGTGCCATGTGCTTTTAGGACGTTGACGATAATGCTTCTCCACATCTTCCTGTCTTTTGTAGCTCTTAACAATGTTTGACTATCTCTCCTAATTCCTGTTCTATCAACTATTTACACGTTGCGTCCCGCACAGTTGCGTCCCTGAAAATCTGAGTCCCTAAACAAATGCGTCACTGGATAACTGCGTGCCTCTGATAATTTTTTTAAAGTTAATATTCTATTTTAAAGAGTTGTTTAATATAGAAATTTGCTCACAAATACCTTTAATTACTCTAAACAAGCAGAAAGATAGTTATTAGGTTGGTGCAAAAATAATGCCGTAATAATGTCGTTTTTTGACGTATTTTTAACGTCAAAAAACGGCATTATTACGTCATTATTTTTGCACCAACCTAATACTATAAATAAAAAAAGAGAAAAAAAATTCTTTTTTTAAAGCAAGAGGAAATTAAGTTAGCAGTTTCAGTTCATTCCAGCAGTGCGTACCACAAACATCAAACAGATTCTGGATTTTATAGATTATATTTTTATTTGGAAGCCATGACTAAGTTCTGAAAATCAAACACTAGGGGAAAAATATTTGTTGACGAGGAAAATTGCAGCTGCCATTATTATAAGAAAAACGCCGATGAAACAAAAACATACTGGCGATGTGTAGAGAGATCTTGTAAACACTGATAATCTGTCATTGTAACACTGTTAATCTGGCATTTGAAACAAAAATAAAATTTTTATTTTTATTTTATTTTATTCCTTTTTTTAAAAATTTATGACTAGTACTTATGTTTTTGTTTTTTTTTTAAATTTATGGCAATTGCCTTTAAAAGGTTCAAAAAATTTATCAGAGGTACGCTATTATTCGGGGACGCATTTGTCTAGGGACGCAAATATCCAGAGACGTAATTGTCTGATACGCAATTGTCCGGGACGCAACTGTTCTAGAACCACTTGCTTAGGTACTGTTATAGGGTCCACCCCTTTTTCATATAAGTGGACTCGACCAGAGTGTTACTTGGACTGCTGCCGTCAAATACCCAGAGTCAGTCAGAAGAGAGAGAGAGAGAGAGAGAGAGAGAGAGAGAGAGAGAGAGTGTGTGAGTGAGCGAGCAGAGATTGCGATTGAGTTGGAGGGCGATTGAGTTGGAGGTAGAGTAATAGTGTGAGGTAACCGTTTGTAGAAGTCAGTTACAAGCACGTAGACTCTAAGGAAGTCCTACTTCGAGACTGTATATATATATATATATTATTATTGCTACTAACAGCGTTCGTGGATTTACTAACAGTATTACCCATTCTATTAGTGTGTAAATACATTTAATTTCTCATATTTAATTCTTGCGTTTGTCATTCATTGGAGACCGAATTTCATCTCGGAATCCACAACAGGTAGGTTACTCACTGAGTTATTCTGTGAGTGTTAAATTTTCTAAACCCTCTTTCCCAATAATGGCATCCAAAATTTACAGGAACCAATTCTATAAAGGCGGGAACTTATTCTGCTTATTTAAATATGAAAATGAAAAGAATCTCTTTGTAGTGTATTAAAAAGAATTAAATCATTTTGATAATTTGATAGAAAACATTTATTTATCAAGATATTTCCTGATTGAAATTCTGTTCTCATCATATTTCTTTTCAAAAGTATGATGCTTTATGACTCTAGCATCGTCAGATGTGTTATGGTTTCTTAGATTCGAACTGAATCGCTGCAGTCCCAAAGATTCAATCGAAGATCTATCAAATTTATGACTAGAAGATTTTTCCACATTTTTAGCTTAAAGACGATTTCTTTTGTCAACACAGAAAACCCTCTTTCAGCCTCCGTAGAACTTACAGTAACGGTATAAGTTATATTTTTAACTATTATATTATAGATTATTTTCGGATAATCCAAAAACTTGTTCGCTAAGCGTTTATAATTTTAAGAATCGCTTCACGCGAACCAGTAGGGTACCATCACCGCATTTTCTTCATTATGTACACTAGAAATTTCTCTTTCTGATTCTAAGTATAAGTGTCATTTTGTTGTGGTTGGATATTTGGTCGAGAGACATTTAGCGAGAGACATTTGGCGGAACGGATATTTGGCCGAGAGATATTTAGCTAAGACACATTTGGCGAGAGAAATTTGGCTGAGAGACATTTTGCCGAACGGACATTTTGCCGAGAGACATTTTGCCGAGAGACATTTGGCCGAACGGATATTTGGCCGAGAGATATTTAGCTAAGACACATTTGGCGAGAGAAATTTGGCTGAGAGACATTTTGCCGAACGGACATTTTGCCGAGAGACATTTTGCCGAGAGACATTTTGCCGAGAGACATTTGGCCGAACGGATATTTGGCCGAGAGACATTTTGCCGAACGGACATTTTGCCGAGAGACATTTGGCCGAACGGATATTTGGCCGAGAGAGATTTGGCCAAGAGACATCTGGCGAGAGAAATTAGGCTGAGAGACATTTTGCCGAACGGACATTTTGCCGAGAGACATTTTGCCGAGAGACATTTGGCCGAACGGATATTTGGCCGAGAGACATTTAGCCAAGAGACATTTGGTGAGAGAAATTTGGCTGAGAGACATTTTGCCGAGAGACATTTGGCCGAAAGGAAATTTGGCCGACAGACAATTTAGCCAAGAGACATCTGGCGAGAGAAATTAGGCTGAGAGACATTTTGCCGAGAGACATTTTGCCGAGAGACATTTTGCCGAGAGACATTTGGCCGAACGGATATTTGGCCGAGAGACATTTAGCCAAGAGATATTTGGCGAGAGAAATTTGGCTGATAGACATTTTGCCGAACGGACATTTTGCCGAGAGACATTTTGCCGAGAGACATTTTGCCGAGAGACATTTGGCCAAGAGACATTTAGCCAAGAGACATTTGGCGAGAGAATTTGGCTGAGAGACATTTGGCCGAACGGATATTTGGCCGAGAGACATTTAGCCAAGAGACATTTGGCGAGAGAAATTTGGCTGATTGACATTTTGCCGAGAGACATTTTGCCGAGAGACATTTAACCGAGAGACATTTGGCCGAACTGATATATGGCCGAGAGACATTTAGCCGAGAGACATCTGGCGAGAGAAATTTGGCTGAGAGACATTTTGCCGAACGGACATTTTGCCGAGAGACATTTTGCGAGAGACATTTTGCCGAGAGACATTTTGCCGAACGGATATTTGGCCGAGAGACATTTAGCCAAAAGACATTTGGAGAGAGACATTTGGCCGAGAGACATTTTGCCGAACAGACATTTGGCCGAGAGACATTTGGCCGAGAGACATTTGGCCGAACGGATATTTGGCCGAGAGACATTTAGCCAAGAGACATTTGGCGAGAGAAATTTGGCTGAGAGACATTTTATCGAACGGATATTTTGCCGAGAGACATTTGGCCGAACAGACATTTGGCTGAGAGACATTTTGCCGTGAGACATTTTGCCGAGAGACATTTTGCCGAGAGACATTTGGCCGAACAGACATTTGGCCGAGAGACATTTTGCCGAGAGACATTTGGTCGAACAGACATTTGGCCGAGAGACATTTAGCCGAGAGTCATTTGGCCGAACAGACATTTTGCCGAGAGACATTTTGCCGAGAGACATTTGGCCAAACGGATATTTGGCCGAAAGACATTTTGCCGAACGGACATTTTGCCGAGAGACATTTTGCCGAGAGACATTTTGCCGAGAGACATTTTGCCGAGAGACATTTGGCCGAACGGATATTTGGCCGAGAGACATTTGGCCAAGAGACATCTGGCGAGAGAAATTTGGCTGAGAGACATTTTGCCGAACGGACATTTTGCCGAGAGACATTTTGCCGAGAGACATTTGGCCGAACGGATATTTGGCCGAGAGACATTTAGCCAAGAGACATTTGGTGAGAGAAATTTGGCTGAGAGACATTTTGCCGAAAGACATTTGGCCGAAAGGAAATTTGGCCGACAGACAATTTAGCCAAGAGACATCTAGCGAGAGAAATTTGGCTGAGAGACATTTTGCCGAGAGACATTTTGCCGAGAGACATTTAGCCGGGAGACATTTGGCCGAACAGACATTTTGCCGAGAGACATTTTGCCGAGAGACATTTGGCCAAACGGATATTTGGCCGAGAGACATTTAGCCAAAAGACATTTGGCGAGAGACATTTGGCCGAGAGACATTTTGCCGAACAGACATTTGGCCGAGAGACATTTGGCCGAGAGACATTTGGCCGAACGGATATTTGGCCGAGAGACATTTAGCCAAGAGACATTTGGCCGAGAGACATTTGGCGAGAGAAATTTGGCTGAGAGACATTTTGCCGTGAGACATTTTGCCGAGAGACATTTTGCCGAGAGACATTTGGCCGAACAGACATTTGGCCTAGAGACATTTGGCCGAGAGATATTTGGCCGAACAGACATTTGGCCGAGAGACATTTTGCCGAGAGACATTTGGCCGAACAGACATTTGGCCGAGAGACATTTAGCCGAGAGACATTTGGCGAGAGACATTTGGCCGACAGACATTTGGCCGAACAGACATTTGGCCGAGAGACATTTTGCCGAGAGACATTTGGCCGACAGACATTTGGCCGAACAGACATTTGGCCGAGAGACATTTTGCCGAGAGACATTTGGCCGAACAGACATTTGACCGAGAGACATTTGGCCGAGAGACATTTGGCCGAACAGACAATTTGCCGAGAGACATTTTGCCGAGAGACATTTGGCCGAACAGACATTTGGCCGAACGGATATTTGGCAGAGAGACATTTAGCCAAGAGATATTTGGCGAAAGACATTTGGCCGAGAGACATTTGGCCGAACAGACATTTGGCCGAGAGACATTTTGCCGAGAGACATTTGGCCGAACAGACATTTGGCCGAGAAACATTTGGCGAAAGACATTTTGCCGAGAGACATTTGGCCGAACTGACATTTCACCGAAAATGTATTAGAAGGTAAAATAGGACAAATAATTACCACTGGATTTCAAGTGATTGAATTACTAAATCTAAAAGTTTACTGATTATAATATTTGTTTATTGAAATTAATATTTTTTTAAATATTTGAGTGTGTTTGGGTAAAAAATAGCACCTAATTATTTAAATTCGTATTTAACAGTAAGATGAAAGCTGATTCATCTCTTTAAGATAATGATCATTAAAAGCGAAGTTGAAAAATCTTTCATATCGAAAAAGCTTATGATTTTTGTTGAAGTAAAATCTGCTTTTAATCATCTTACATTACAGCAATATTTGAAGTAAAATAAAATATATACTGAATAGATTTTTAAAAAAAAGCCTGTCAGAAAAAAAAAAGAAAAATTTTAAATTAATCCAGTAAATAAATATAAATATATTTCGCACATTACAATAAAGAGTGTGACATACATGTAAGTATGCCACTATATTTTCGGCTAAATGCCCATTCGGTTAAGTATCCATTCGGTTAAAAATACATTTTCGGCTGAATATCCATTCGGTTAAATGTCCGTCGGCCAAATGTCCGAGTACCTCATCTTGTTTCTATTTTCTCTAAAACTTCTTTGGTCAAATCTTCAACACTCTGGATGTGTTCTTACGTGCACGTTGTTGATATCTATCTATCTATCTATCTATCTATCTATCTATCTATCTCTCTCTCTCTCTCTCTCTCTCTCTCTCTATATATATATATATATATATATATATATATATATATATATATATATATATATATAAAGTATACTTGAGAGAGACATGAAATTAATCCCTCCCTATACTCTACCATGTCTATTTAACTATCCCTCTTACACTCACTGTTAAATTACAAAAACTTACACTAGCCATTAATTTTAATTTCATTTTCTTTTATATATATATATATATATATATATATATATATATATATATATGAATCAATCTGTTCTTATCTATCTATCAGTTTATCTCAGTCTTTGCATATCTATGTATCTATCTATCGACATATGCATTATATATTTATATATATATATATATATATATATACATAATCTCTCCATATATATATATATATATATATATATATATATATATGTACATGTATATGTATCAGTCTGTTCATATCTATCTATCAGTTTATCTCAGTCTTTGCATATCTATGTATCTATCTATCGACATATGCATTATATATATATATATATATATATATATATATATATATATATATATATATATATATATATATATAATAATCTCTCTCCATATATATATATATATATATATGTGTGTGTGTGTTTTTGTGTGTGTGTGGAAAATTGTAAATCATAAGCCAAAAGCAATTAGAATACAACACCTTTGTGTACACTGATGAAGAACAAATGCATACATCGCTTCCCTGCACGGTCCTGCATGTCTGGTATCCTTCAACTGTTTAATCTCAAAATACAAGGACCTGGAGATCGAAATTAATAGGACGTGAGGAATGAAGATTGAGCCTATACCAGTAGTAGTCGGAGCACTGGGCCTCGGGAGAAAAGGAATTGACAATTTTACTAACAGTGTCCCAGGTAACATCAACATACAAGTTGCCCAGAAGATCGCCCTACGAGGAACATCCCATATACGAAGAAAAGTTCTAACATTTAAATGAGAATTCTCTTATAGAGCCTAAGGATCATAGTTTGGAACAGGCCCTACAGGAGACAAAGCAGGGAACATAACACACAAATAATAATAATAATAATAATAATAATAATAGTAGTAATAATAAAGGTTCCGATAGACACATTGAAGAGATTCCTAGTAGCCCACGCCTTAAAGAAATACAAAATTTTACGAAGAGCTTTATGTAAAATGTGTGTTCTGGTTTTTTGCTTTGTTTTGAAAAAAAGTGATCATCAGTAGAGAACGCCATGAAGCCATTTCTAACATCCGTGTAAAACCAAAAATGAACTGAGGGCAAGGATTATGGCAGCATTCGCCAACTTAAACCAGGAGACGTTTTTGAGGAGATGCAGGAGATTCCAAAGTTGTCTGGAGGCCGTGGTTGAAGCCAATGGCGATTTTTGCTGAATAAATTTACTCTTTAGTATTTCAAGATATTTTTGTGCAATTTTGGTAAAACCATCTGTTAAAATGAGATGTAAGTGATATTTTCAGTTTGACGTAATTTAGACGACAATTTATCCATCGCAACCCAGTGTATGCATGCATGGATTTTGTGTATTTAGGTAAAACTATCTGTTAAAATGAGATGCCTGTGTTATATTCAGTTTAACGTAATTCAGACGACAATTTATCCATCGCAACCCTGTATACGTATGTATGTATTCTGTGTATTTACACACACATATATATATATATGTGTGTGTGTGTGTGTATCTGTTAAAATGAGATGTTATTGTGATTTTCAGTTTTGCGTAATTTAGACTAAAATTTATCCATCGCAACACTGTATACGTATGTATGTATTCTGTGTATTTACACACACACACACACACACACACACACACACACACACACACACACACACACACACACACATATATATATATATATATATATATATATGTGTGTGTATGCATATGTGTGTGTGTGTGCATATCTGTTAAAATGAGATGTTAGTGTTATTTTCAGTTTTGTTTAATTTAGACTACAATTTATCCATCGCAACCCTGTACACGCATGTATGTATTCTGTGTATACACACACACACATATATATATATATATATATATATATATATATATATATATATATATATGTGTGTGTGTGTGTGTGTGTGTGTGTGAGTATCTGTTAAAATGAGATGTTAGTGCTATTTTCAGTTTTGCGTAATTTAGACTACAATTTATCCATCGCAACCCTGTACACGTATGTATGTATTCTGTGTATTTACACACACATATGTATACATATATATATATATATCTGTGTGTGTGTGTGTGTGTGTGTATGCGTTTTGTGTGTATCTGTTAAAATGAGATGTTAGTGTTATTTTCAGTTTTATGTAATTTAGATGACAATTTATCCATCGCAACCCTGTGCACGTATGTATGTATTCTGTGTATTTACACACATATATATATATATATATATATATATATATATATATATATATATATATATATGTGTGTGTGTGTGCGTGTGTGTGTGTATGTGCTTGTGTGTGTATCTGTTAAAATGAGATGTTAGTGTTATTTTCAGTTTTGCGTAATTTAGATGACAATTTATCCATCGCAACCCTGTGCACGTATGTAGATCCTGTGTATTTAGGTAAATATGTCTGTTAAAATGAGATGCCAGTGTTATATTCAGTTTGACGTAATTTAGACGACAATTTATCCATCGCAACCCTTTGTATGTATGTTTGAATTCTGTGTATTTAGGTAAATATATCTGTTAACATGGGGATGCCAGCGATATTTTAATTTATCATCATCGTCCGCAGCGTAGGTTATCATGCGCCTCATTTCTCGGTTACTGACCAGTCCGAGGTCGGAAAATCTGTTTTTATAAGTACTACCCTCCACAAAAATCGCGATACTTACGGCCGATAATGGGTATGTCCCCATTCACATAAATACAGTAGTAAATACTGTATGTTGGTCCATAGTTGGAGATTCGTCTCCAGCTGTGCTGGTCAAACTATCTGCCTACGGACAGAGAGGATCCCCAGACGAGGCTATGTCGAAGGGCAAGGTCTCGTCTCGGGAAACAGCTACCCGACCCCGTTTTATACGTGGTCTACAGGGATTTTTTGGCCGAGCCTACTGGCTCGGATACCCCACATTAAATTCGGCCTCGTGCCACATCTGACTGCGTGGGGCGGTTGGTAAATATCCTGCTGTTGGGGATTCATTGTAAAATTCAGCTGAATCACTTCTATCAGTTGGCCACTACTTTTACGCGCCGCTGGCGAATCTTCTATGCGTTGTTCGTGTCCTAAGAATTATCGTTCATTACCAACCTTCGTGGGATTATTCTATTCAATAACCTTCCCTAGATTACAACTCTAAGGTTTAAAATTATTTTTTTTTGAAATGAAAAATCTTTCTTGAAGTTTTTATTTTAGCTTTAATTTCAAGCTAAGAGATTAAACTTAATATTTCCAATAATCAAAATACTTTGCTGGATTTCAAAAAAATAATTATAAATGGCTGGGAAGAGTATTTTTTTTTTTATTAAAGCATCTTCCAAAAAGAAAATATGCTTTTCTGAAATCTTATTTGAGGAATATTAGCTGATTTGAAATATAATTAATCTGATTTGAAACAAATATTATTCATTTAAGTTTGCAATATCGTAGAGATGCAATTTTAACCCAACAGTAACTATTTTTAGCCGAAAGTAGCAGTTTTGATTTGTTTGTGAACAGGTCTAATATTTACAAAATCAGTCCGATTATAGAGATACAACAAAAATTCAAAATTATTTTTAAAATATTGGTGATTAATGATTTGTATTAAACTTTTCCATTTAGGTTTGGTAAATACAGTTTTCACTTAATAATAATATCATTTAAAAATTGAAATTAATACAGAATTTTAAAAGATTTAAAACTTCATCCATTTCTCTAATTAAATTTTTTAAAAAATGAAAACTTTTCTTGTAAAAATTCATTATTCATCGAAATGTTTTTTTTTAGACAATAGTTTCCTTAATATGACTTATTTATAAAAGCAATTAAAATCTTTTCTGATTAAATAATGTCTTAATTTTATTGAATTTTTTATTTTATGATTCAGAGCAGATTTTCGGTAAATGGTATTTTTGTTTTACAAAAACAAAATTGATAATTTAAATTCTTCAAGGAGTTCCGCTTTTAACTAATATGTATATGAAGAGGCTGAAATTTTAATTTCTGGAAATTTCTTAAAATTAAGTAGAGTTAATGGATGTAAAACAAAATATATTTCTACGAAGACTTTCTAAAAAATAAATTTAAAATATAATTTTAATCATTTGTGAATAAGTTCTGAAAGTCTCATTAAAATCCAACAATTATTTGATTTTTGTGAGAATTTACAAATCAATGTGTTTATAACGCCAAAATAGACGCTAAAAATAATAAACACTGGGCCACTCGTTGTCGCAAGAAAAACAAAATTTTTAACCAAAATTTCGAACGTGCTAGAAAGGATTAATTTTTTTTTTTAATTATCAAAAAATAAAAAATACTTTGATCTTTCCTCTTAATAATAACAAACATTTTCATGATAAAACTTTGTTTTTATCAAATTTAGGGTCTTCTTCATCATGGTAAGCTCTTTTTGAGAAAATCTTTGGAGGTACCTAGTTATAAGGAAAGATTTAGTCAAGTACTTGAATAAAAGATTACAAAATCAATTAAGCTTTAATTTATTTTCAGGTGGGAATTCAGACAAATAAATATCCAATCCGTTTAAGATATTTTTTTGAATAAATCTAACTGCAATACAAAAATTTAGTTTTGGCCGATACATTCACCGGTTTGAAGTTAGATTTATTTGTCAGAGTCTGTTTCAAACGCATGCCACGGAAGCATTTTATAGACAGTGGGATCTTCTTCCTAATATCACCCCGTTTATGACAAACTTTGGGACATAATATAAATGTTATATAGACTGCCTGTTTTAGAAGCTCCCAAAAACTTATTAACACGTCAAAAATGATGACGTAATAATGTCGTTTTTGACGTATTTTTAACGTCAAAAAACGACATTATTACGTCATTATTTTTGCACCAACCTAATACCTTTTATTTTAATATATAAAACCGTACGTAAAAAAAAACACCAGAAGACAAATTACGAAATAGTCGGACATAAATATATAAACATAAGTATCGAAAAGTTTGTTAATTTTGAAAAAAGATGACAGAAAAAAATATGGGAATATAAATCGCTATTTACATATTCGAAGATTATGAAGACGTTATACAATAAAATAATGTATGCTATCTTTTAGACATTACTGACTCATAAACTATCAATTAATAAAAAAAATAGTCCTGGTTGTGACGACAAACTGCATCCGGCAGCAAGGCCTCTGATCGGATGGTTGGAAGTTTTGAGGAGCGTGGGACCATCTTTTAATTGCAATAGCTGTTCCAGGTCCACCCTGACCCGTGGTGGAAGCATCTGTTTGCGTCCCAGCTATTGTCAATTATGAATGGCGAAACAAAAAATAAACATTATGAAAGTATAAAAAATACGTATTTATGGATTTAAAATACGTTTATAGTGCACTAGCAGCATGGCCCGGCGTTGCTCGTGCTTGATTCAAAAATCGTACGACTCATACAGCAATCGCTATCACTTGACTTAAAATATTTTACCCTTCATTGCCTTTAAAGGAGTGCCCTTTGCCGTGCTGATGTTGATACATGCCTTACTTCTTGCCTAACTCACACTGCGAATTTTTTCTAAGCTCTATACTAAACATTAAATCTGTTACGAAAAAAGTACTAAACAAAATGAACACAAAACGATCAGCTTTTGAAAAGGACTCGTAACTGGAAAAACCGAATGAAAAAAGAATGTTAACAACAAATACTTTTTCACAGCCATTTAATGCGGAATCAGAATCAACGTTAAGTTTAAGCAAGCGAATGAGCCAATTGGAGTAAAGTACCATGCAGATTTAAATTTTTCCCACTTGTGACGTATGCAGCTATCGATTTTTTTGCATGCTAGTTAACATTCGTGTCAGTCAGCTATTGGCTCTCACGCTGGCCAATAGAATCTTCCTGCCTATTCGTGGCAGCCAGCTATTGGCTCACACCCTGGTCAGTACAAAATGGCCGCAAACTACATGAAAACTGCCGTAGAAGCATGAAAAAATCGATTATTTCCACTATCGATGGGAGTTGTGAAATTCAATGTCCGTCTTGGCCATCCCACTAACTTGGAGCATGTGCATGTAAATTTTGGTCGAAAATTACGGCCGTGCTTTCGTTACACACACACACACTGCCTTTTATAGATAGAGATTTTTACATAAAGTATTTACCAGCAATATATACGTATAGTAAAATTGCCAACAATATATATTTCAAACCAAAATGACCAGTAAATACTCTTTCCAAATTTCTGGTGGAGGGAATTGCGTCACGATGTTCCTTTTCTCACAGACGTTGCCTGACTGACCCTATGATACTGAGCAGTCGATAAAATCAAAAACAAGCAAAACGCATGTGCGCTATTAAATATATTAAATGACGACAATTTACCCATCGCACCCTGTACATAATCGCCATATGCCTTTGGGAGAAGAGAATGCAAGACGCACTTTCTTTAATTTCTTGGTGAAAGCAATATGTACTCTCAATGAGGCAGGGTAAATATTCAAGATGCATTTTTGTCACAAGCGTAGCGTCTCTCTGACGGGAGATACGATGCATCCATTTACCGACTTAATTATCTATCGGATAGATCTTTGTCATTAAATGTTTATCTATGAAAAGAGCAAGTGGAAAACTTAAAGCGACCGAGATACAATTATGAATTTGACGCTAACAACAAAATCTGATTGATATCTAGATAAATAAGATTAAATTAAAATGTATACACACACACACACACACACACACACACACACACATATATATATATATATATATATATATATATATATATATATATATATATATATATATATATATATAGTTTTAAGGTGTGCTCTACTTATGGGATAAAGTGCACAATATCAGAGATAGAGCGCATGTAAATATAAATGTGACTGACTGTTTCATGCTGACTTCAATGTTCCCTTTAATATATATATATATATATATATATATATATATATAGTTGTATATTTAGGGCAGCAATCCTTCCTTTATGCATGTTTCATTAAACACGACAGACAAGGTACTACGGTTGAGCTTTTTATTTAATTTTTCTTGTGTTCTGACAAGAGTTTTCTTTTCTGGACAAATGGTGTGTAAGAACTGTCCAAATGTTTTATATTTCCGAGCGCTTTCGGCTATACCTTTAGCCATTATCAAGGATGATTCGATTATCAGCTTAGTTGAGTGTGTGCGTTCTGTGTATGTATCAGTGTGTGGTAGGGATGTTATTAATTTCCGAATACGGTTAGCACATTGTGGCTTTGTTCGTAGCTAATATTGTTAAGAGTTGGCTTTTTCTTTTTTATTATTAAAGCTTCCATTATTTTTAGTCTCTTTTTGAAAGTGGATGCAGTTAATATATTTGTGTTTTCTACTAGTATGTTTCTAATGGAGCCTGGTAAATTTGTGTGTGTGTTTAAATGGGTTCTAATAGAGCTGTGATCAGATTGGTGTAACGTAAGACGTCTGGATAAGCATGTGGTTGTGTTGCCGATGTAATTATGTGTCCGGTTTGATCAGGAACACAGTTCCTTAAGGGGCATTTGAACTCGTAGATAATGTTCGTTCTTTGTAATTTTGACTTAGGTGGTGTGTTGTTATTTTTGAGGATAAGGTTAGCTGTCTTAAATCTTTTATAATAGATAATAAATTTGATTTTTTTTATTCGGGCCAATACGAGTAGTATATTTCTTTATAATATGCCTTAGAGAATATGCCTTAGAGAAGATATATATATATGGGGGTGCGTGTGCGTGTGTGTGCGTGTGAGTGTGTTTGCTGGCTTGTGTGCATGCGCGTGTATGTGTGTGCCCGCGAATGGATATCTAGATAAATAAAAATAAATTAAAATGATGTGTGTGTGTGTTTGCTCGCGTTTATGTGTGCTGATAGCTATCTAGATAAATAAGAATTAATTAAATTTATATATATATATATATGTGTGTGTGTGTGATTGTCTCTGTGTTTGCTCGCGTTTGTGTGTGCTGATAGCTATCTAGATAAATAAGAATTAATTAAATTTATATATATATATATATATATATATATATATATATATATATATATAAAAGCACAGTAAGATATATAATCCGGTGTTCTTATTGATTTTTTTTATTTTTACAAAACAGTGCTCAGTGTAAATTTACATAAATATTATAAATTAACTGATTTAAAATATTGTTTCTTCGCTATACAGTAATAACCATGTTTCAAAAACCGTAGCTAAAAACTTCAAATTTAATTATATAATTAAATTAGAAGCGTTAGTTCTGTTTCATCTTCAAGCGAAGTTTTGGAACTACTTATTTTTAAATTTACTGAGTTTTAAACGCACATATATATTCATGATTTCCTGTTTCCAAGGATACAGAAAAATCCAATCATTTAGACAGGGGTGGTAGCGTGTTCATTTTTATTAACTATTGTTGTATCAATTATGAGTTGCCTTTTTTGTGGTCTTTCCACTGTGTCTGTCATCAATGCATTGTATATATATTAAGAGTATACTGCGTATATGTTTGACTAATTTGGCTATTACATGTTAATATATATATAAAAAGTTGCGGTTTAATTTATATAAATGTTTAATTTATATAAAATTTACAAATGAAGTGTTGATAGTGTTGCGGTCGTCAAACCAACATATGTATTTAGTTTTGTGTCAGTGATATTTGTATTTGGGTTGTAAAAATACTTACTTGATGAATTTCATCTTAACAGCAAGAAGCTGCTTAGGGGACTAGAAAGGTCATTATAAAAATAAAATAATAAAATAAATAGATATAATGTGTCCATATTATTCAAGGAAATACGTTTGAATGAAGACATGCTGCCTAAATATACATCTATAATTATTTTTTTAAAAACCAGTATCTCCCCAAGCAAAACAGTAAAGCCACTAAGGCACAAGGTAAAGGAGTACAGAATTTACATTGTCCCAAGCAATATATATATATATATATATATATATATTGAGAAAAAGACAATATTTTCGCTATTTTATTCAGTTTGTCTTCTTTACAGATTTATTCTGAGGACTTTAACACACTATCAAAATGGAAAACAAAAATACACTAATATCCAAAAAGAGGCTTACACAGGAGCATTTTATTAAAATATTTCATGTAAATACACATTTTCCTTTTTTTTATCACTTGCCTTGAAGAAGTTGAAAGAATTAGGGACTGAACATTAAGCGGGAAAAAGAAAGAGTGATTATAAAGACAGTAGATAGCGATTAACATTGCATTTAAATATTGGCAGATTAAAGTTGATTGGAAAGCATGGGGCCGGAGGGAGTTCCACAAGCGAGAAGTGTGAGAAAAGAAAATGTTAGCATAGGATTTACAGCAACATCTAGCTGTGCTCAACTGTGAACTGATAACCTTTCGATACCAGTCTAGTACTGCGTTTAAATTCCAAAAGTCGAGATACCATGGAGAAGAACGATATTTATTCGTAAAAATGCAAAATGTGGCACGAGGCCAAAACAGGGAACAGAGAATCTGCCTTCACATTAAACTTAGCTAGCCACAAAAACTGACCCAAATATACCAAGATATTCCTAACACCAAAAGAACACATTTTTTGCTTACCTTTCTTACTACAGTCACCGTAATACCTCATGTCTCTATGAAAGTCCTAACTAATCCCTATATATACAATTGATTATCTGTGGGAGGGAGGAATAAAACAACAATTGAACAAAGCTATTTACACGAAACCATTGAGAAAAACACATCCGAAAAATTAGCCTGAAAGTATTTATAGACAAGACATGGGGTGGGGGGCAACCTGATGGTAGTGGGAAAGTGACTGAAGCCGAGCCACCAGATCAGGACCGATAGTATTGCTGATTCTTCTTTAGATTTTATCAAGGAGCTCAAGATAAACAGCAGGGACACCGGACCATATGTATCAGCAATATTGTAAGCGTGGACGAACAGTAGACTTATACGTGTAAGATAAATTCTGGGGAGAGAAATTCTCTCGTAAGACACAGTGAACCAACTTTCTTGGCAGCTGACCTAACTATAAATTCAATATACTCTTTCCATTTCATGTCAACTGAGAACGTATATATATATATATATATATATATATATAAAGAAAGCTCAGTCAGATTTCTAACCCACAGTTGTTTCACATTTATTTTTAAAACCAGTGCTCGATACACAGCAGAGCATAATATTATAATAATTATTTAAAAATATGTATCCATGGCAGCACAGAAATTACCATTTTTGTTCCGTTCTCAAGCGATGGTGAGTAACTTTCGAAAGAATGATTTACTTTTTTAAGCTAAATAGTATTATATAGTTTAAGTTATTTTCAAATAATAATACACACACACACACACACACACACACACACACACACACACACACACACACACACACACACATATATATATATATATATATATATATATATATATATATATATAAGTATAAGTGCGCAGGTTTGCAGAAAATAGAAAAAAGAACACGTTGGGTGCATAATCCGGAGTTCTTTAGTATTTTTGTTTTTATTTTTAAGAAGACAGTGCTCCATACAGAAGTAGAGCTTTATTATAATATTTTCTTGTTTAAAAATATGATTCCTTCGCTACATAAAAGTTCTCATGTTTCAAAAACGATAGCCGAAACCATCCAAATAATTATTAAAATTAAGTTGAATTGAGGTGTTTAGTCCCGTTTCATCTTCAAGCGAAATTTTAGGAATAAGCTATCTCTTGGTTTACGTGTGTTTGCAGGCATGGTCCGTTATATCATTCGTTATTGTGGGAGTGGCTAGACTAGTTTTCTTTGTTAAGTGGTCAGAGAGTTAATTCTTATCTATAGATTCATCATCTTCTAAGAGGTTTTGCTAAGGTTGGGTAGGGTATCTATTTCAAGGCTAATGTTTGCGGTCATCCTTTAGTTGGTTCCCAGTGAGGGATATTTTTATGGCGCGCCTACAAATGTTTAAATCCAATCTAAGCTTTCGGCTTACATAAGCCTTTCAAGTGCCCTTTGGAAGATTGTATCTTCAATGGATTAAATAATATTTATGTTGGTCACACCACAAATTCGCTTTCACGACGCTTGATTCTAAGTTTGAATGATAACTCTAAAATTTTTAGGCATTTAAAACAACATGACTGGCTGCGTACACAATTCAGGAAAATCCTTGTTGAAAACACAACTATACTTAAACATGAAAACAATCAACAAAAACTAAAACATCATGAAGCTATATACATAAAACAGTTGAAACCTAACCTGAACAAAATAAACTATGAAATCTCCACAAATATTCTTATATGCCTATAATTGATAACAAGCCATTGGTTTATACCAACGGCTTCTCATACTTAATACTTTCGTTTTAACTCTCACGTGGTCATGTGTGAGGTCACGATTTGCGAGGCGATTTTCGCTTCCGCGTCTCGTATACACGAGTTTGTCGTTGCTTGGAAATTTTTCATGCAACAAAAACAGACTATCATTATTGTTTCGTCCGTGTATTGGTTGATATATTGAAAAGTAATTGCCATCCTTGATAATGGCTTATGTAAGCCGAAAGCTTAGATAGGATTTAAACATGTATCAATATGGTGATTTCCTTTCGTCTTTCAATGATAATGTTATTAATCTTATCAGACAATATGAAAGGAACTTACTTAAAATAGACAAAACTTAACTATATTATTTAATGAAACATGCATCAATGAAAAATTGCTGCCTAAATATAGGCAACATATATATATATATATATATATATATATACATATATATATATATATACAGAGAGAGAGAGAGAGAGAGAGAGAGAGAGAGAGAGAGAATCATTTGACCTCAGACAGCGCGGGAATGCCACTAGTACGCATGTTGGTTACAGTGAGTGAATGTGAGAACAAAGACTGATTATAGTGATGATTGAGGAAAGGACAAAAATGAACGGGATAGATAGAAAATAGCGATTGACGTTTTATTTAATTTTTTTTAATTGGAGTTATCTGAGAAGCAAGTAAGTGGAACGGATTTCCACAAGCGGGAAGTGCGAGAAACTGCTGAAGTAGCTTTGGCGGTTGCATTTAACTGCATCAAAAGTAAACGGGCGGGACTTCTGATGAAAATATCTAGTATCACGCTTAAATTTATGCAGTCAAGGTACCAGAGAAATTGTCAGAGAAATTGCCATGAAAATATTTATAGAAAAGACAGAGGAAAGCCATGGTGAGAAAATTGCTGAAGTCGAGGTGCCAAGTCAGGATCTATAACATTGCAGATCCTTACATACTTTTTTTTGTATGGTCAGGAGCAGCAAATATTGCAAGCATCGTCTTTCGGTACAAGTGACATTTACTATTGCTCTGTGTGTTGTCAAATGGATTTTCTTATGAGTTGCTATAATACTGCTTCTATCTTATGTGTAAACATGTCGACGTTATTTCTCGTTTTGGAAGTGTTCTGGTTCATTACTTGTCTTTCTGCAACTATCAATTTCTGCCTTGATTACTTTTACGTGTCGTCTGCGTAGTTTTTTTTTTCTTGCTGACTCTACACGTTCTTTAATCTTGGCGTCATTTCGTCTCCTCCCCTTTCTATTTTCACATAAATTATACCAGTGCCATCTGTAAATGGCAACATTTTACGGATCGTTTTCAATTGTCATGCTCTCCGATCTAGAGAGATTTATCAGTTTTCGCTTTCGCTGATTCTACTCATGACAATTCTGGGAAAGACACTGAACACCTTCATATAGATCTTCTTCATCTATGTGCCGTTTCTCATCATAACGCGAGGCGAGCACGTCTCTCCACAGCTTTCTATCATTTGTAGCGCTTAGTAAGTTTTTGTCATTATCAGTCCCAATTCTTTTTTCTGCCATCATATTTTCACAAGCTCTATTAGTATTGTAACCCAGGGAAGGTTACTGAATAGAATAATCAAACGAAGGTTGGTAATGAATGATAATACTTAGGACAAGAATAACATATATAAGATTCGCCAGCGGCGCGTAGAAGTAGTAGTCATCTGCTAGAATTAAGTCAAGTAAATTCCACAATGAATCTCCAACTCTAGGATATCTACCAACCGCCCCACGCGGTCAGATGTGGAACAAGGCCCAATTTAACGTGGGGTAGCCGAGCCCGTAGGCCCGGCCAAAAATTCCCAATTTACGCCTTATAAAACGGGGTCGTGTGGCTGTTTCCCGAGACGAGACTTTGCCCTTCGACATAGCCTCGTCTGGATCCACTCTGCCCGGAGTCAGAGAGTTTGACCGGCACAACTAGAGACGAATCTCCAACTGCAGGATATCTACCAACCGCCCCACGCAGTCAGATGAAGCACAAGGCCAAATTTAATGTGGGATATCCAAGCCCGTAGGCTCGACTAAAAACTCCCCATCGACCCCGTATAAAACGAAGTCGGGTAGCTGTTTCCCGAGACAAGACTCTGCCCTTTGACATAGCCTCGTCTGGGGATCCTCTCTACTCGGAACCAGAGAGTTTGACTAGCACAGCTGGTGACGAATCTCCAACTGCGGACCAACATACAGTATTTACTACTGTATTTATGAGAACGGTGGCATGCCCATTATTGTCCGTATATATACTACAACATTAAGAAAGTTGCTCATTGCTTTTTTTTTCTGTCCCTTTTACCTTCAATATGTTCGGTGAGTGTCAAATTCTCTAAATCCACTTTCCTCATTACATGCCTGAGAAATTTCAGCAGTCTCCTTCTGACCCTATGTATAAGTATCAGTTTATATTTTCCTTCAAATCTAGTTACTCAAATGTTCAGAGTCATGGCATTCTCAGCATCTTTCTCTAGAACCATATCTTTGTTGGCCCGGGTCTCCTCTTCATCTGTGGGGAGACTGTTCATCATCCACTGCCATGTAGACACGGACCGTATATTTACGAGTTTGAATTAATGAATCAGGAATCGATATACAATTAGGTAGGTGTTAATTGCTCATAACTAATCATGTCGAGTTAGGGGCGCACCACATTCATATTCATACACTCTTGCTTTCTTTTCATACAGCAGAGACTCACAACCGCCGTGCCGCGGTACTCTAGTGTGCCGCGGGATCCTCATACGTGTGCCGCGAAATATTCTCACGGCATACACATATCGTATATATACTCGTGTATTATGCGACCTTTGAAGGCCTAATTTTGAAGCTAATTTGAGACGGTGTAGTAATGGATAACGGCTCGGATTGAGGAATCGGAGAGCTGAGTTCGAATTCCAGTCGAATCCATTATATTCACTTACGTGCTAATGCCCTTGGGAAAGGTATGGATCTCATTCTTCTCCCTCCGGCTATGTGTAAATAGAAGACTAGTCCGTGTTCCATAGAAATAAATGGCAACCTACTGTGAGAAAAAAATTCTACCTCTAATGATACATAATCGCCTAAGCGTGTATCACGCATGGCTCATAACTGGAATAGGATACATAGTTTGGTCAACAGCGTAACCTGGGACAGCAGTACATACGCTATTTTTATATCCCATGTATAAGGCGACCCGCTTAAAATTAACTTCAAAATTAGGTCTTCAATAGTAGCATGATACACGAGTATATACTGTATTTGTGTCATATTTTAGGAAAAATAATTTTATATTTTTAAGGATAAAATTATTTTCAGAAGAATAAAATTATTTATGACTCGTCTTAATCTTTTTATTGCGCCAAAAGAAACCATTTTGACAGAAGCAGAAGTGTGAAGGGCAATAAATAAGGAAGCGAAATACAAATAAAACTCCAGACAATTTAAATATAATCTCTCTCTCTCTCTCTCTCTCTCTCTCTCTATATATATATATATATATATATATATAAGAAGAAATATATATTTTAAGGTATGCTATATTTATGGGATAAAGTGCTCAATATCAGAGATAGAGCATATGTAAATATAATTATAAAAGTGAATATTGAAGACAACACTCAGAGGTGACAGGCTGTTTCATGCTAGACGCAATCGCCAGGCTACCTCATGATTGCGTCTAGCATCAAACAGCCTGTCGCTTCTGAGTGTTGATTTCAATGTTCACTTATATATATATATATATATATATATATATATATGTGTGTGTGTGTGTGTGTATATATATATATATATATATATGTGAAGAAATATACTCTTAAATTTAGCTATATTTATGGAATAAAAGTGCTCAATATTAGAGATAGAGCGTGATGTAACTACAAAAGTGAACATTGAAGTCAACACTCCAGAGGCGACAGGCTGCTTCATACTAGAAACAATCGTCAGGCCTGATGATTTCGTCTAGCATGAAACAGCCTGTCACCACTATGTGTTGACTTCAATGTTTTGTTCATATTTATATATATATATATATATATATATATATATATATATATATATATGTGTATGTATGTATGTATCATACGAAATTCGAAAATCTAATTTTTGAAGCTAATTTGACTCCAGTAAATAGGACACATAATATGGTTAACGGTGTAACTAGGGTCAGCAGTACATACACTCATTTTATATCTCATGTATGATGCGACCCTCTTAAAATTAACTTCAAAATTAAGTCTTAAAAAATCGCATGATACGCGAGTATATACGGTATGTTTGTGTGTTTGTGTGGAAATAGTAATGGTACAGCGTTAGTATTTGAATAAATGAATAAGTATTAAAGTATTTTTTTTCAAATAACTCTTTTTATTGCGCCAAAGGAAACAAATTTGACAGAAGCAGAACTGATTTGGGGTTAAAACCTGTATTTGCAAAAAATAAAAATAAAAAAAAATAATGTCAAATTGGGAAAATCCAAAAGTATTTTTTTCTTAAAACCTAATCCCTTCCTTTCAGATGTGGTAGCACCTGTTAGGGTCCCAGTTATGGGCAAATAGTTACCCGCCCAAACTGGTGTCAAAACAATATGAAAGTATAAGAGCAGATTTCTATGGTAAAAAGCAAAACAAAAAAACAAACAAGTATTATAAGCAGTACATTTGCCCCTCGACTAAAACCGTCTTCGCAAAAATGCGTCAATGAAACCTGATCTAAAAATTGATTTCATAAAAAAAGAATACATATTTGAATCTATCCTAGAAATCCTGTCGGCATTAAATAACTCTTTGAGGTTGATATACCGTAAAATAAAATAGACCAAAACAAACCGAAACTGACACATTTTGATATTGTTACATTGCAAATTCTACATGCAGATCCCACTGTTTATGTAACAGACAGAGAAAGGAAATTACAAGAATTCCTACAGAATCCAGTGAAGGAAAGCGAAAAGAAAGGACAAAAGATCAATAGCAACAAGACTGAATGCATAGTTGTTAGCAAAAGGGACATCCAAACATGAAATTTACAAACTGGAGATGGCAAAAAGAAAAATGGAGAACAGTTATAAATATCCAGAAAGTTTT